>BPLR01020358.1:27500-46566 GCA_021605095.1 Caerostris extrusa | reverse complement strand
GTCCCAACTTGGCATGCATTTATGCTTTTTATAAATTATTAACATTGCCATCCATTACTCTAATAAAATAATTCTTAAATGTATTTTTGCCCGCTTTGTCTAAACAGGCAGACGTTGCCATGCTAATGTTTTTTTATTTATTTATTTGAAATATTGTACTTATTATATTGTACTTTCTCAAATATTGCTTTTACCCTATGGGTGAATTTATTTTATATAATCCATGGTTTGTCCAACGTAGTCAACATTGGTCTCTTTACCATAAAGCATAATCAACAAATATCTTTGTCCAACTTCAGCGATCGTAGTCCCTCGAATTTTTTTGATAATTATTGCAATATCCTCAATTTTTCCCACATAATATATAGATGGTAGTAATTCTAAATATCATATTCATAATGCCATGGCGAACCACTTATTTAAAATATATCGATAGTATTATACTGAATCTCATATTCATTATACTATAATGAACATTGTGTTCTTAATATATCAATGGTATAATTCTGGATATCATTTTCAATATGCCATGTTGAATATCCTATCCATAATATATCGATAGTATACATAAATCATTTTCATAATGCTATATTAGGAGACAACGTATTTTAAGTCTTTCTGATATGGTATAATTCTGGATATTATATTCTTCAATGCCATATTGAGCATGGTATTCTAATATGGTGATAGTATAATAAGTATATATATTGATGTTATTGCTATATTGAACATTGGTACGTTTCTAATATATCGATAGTATAATACAGAATATCATATTACCCCCAATATCATTTAATTTGCTTGATTTCATAATAAGCAAAATTGCTGTATAATAATAGCTGTATTAATTTCCCATTTCAATGATTTTCTTCTGGTTCTAAAATAAGTTCACGGTTCTGCATCATCATTTCTTTCATTTCAGTTGGTTAACAAAATAACTTTTACTATATAATATTTTCAACCATTTTAGTCAGCTCATCTCAAATAGATAAAAAAAACCCCTATTTTTATCGCAGCATAAACTAATAACTTTAGCGACAATGCAAAAGCATGACATTTGGCCAGACAGCTCTTACTTACACTTATCCAATTATCAATGTATATGCAGTTCCATACCGTTAATAAATTTATACTCAGGACGTCTATTATTGTCCATAAATCAATAACGGATATCATCTGTCTACCATTATCTTCTTAATTAGCAGCCAAAAGGGCAAAACTGTAATTCTTGCTTAACGTAATAAATAATGCACAAGGGCTGGCTAATATTCTGCTTTGTAGTGTGGAAGCAACATATGTCAGAATGCATAAATCAATTGTGTCAACGATTCCCAGAAGCCAATTTTGCCAATTAGTGCTGATCTACCTTTCAACAAAATCATCGTGGAATAGATATCATCATAACTGGAATATGTTATTTTAATGTGAGCTGATGAATCGAGTCTATTTTTGATCGCAAAAGTATGTGAAAATGACATTTAATAGTCATGTAAAAATGAATTAGTTTAATGGAATTTTCCAGCAATAACACAATTGTGTTTTATGGAACCTTGTGTTAAATAATAACGGGCTCCACCTTAACATACATTCATGTTTTTATAAATTATTAACAATGCCATTACTCTAATAAAATAATTTGTAAATTTACTTTTGCTCTTTTTGTCCAAAGAGGAACATTGCCCATGCTAGTGTATTTTTATTTGTTTTGAAAATATTGATCACATGCTTCATATATAATTTGAAATATTTCCGTGGCTTACTTTTTGGTTGGATTTATTTTATATATTCATCGTTTATCGAAATTTAGTCAACATTGGTCCTAGTGGCATAAGACATCAATAATTAATTTATTTGTCCAACTGGGCAGCTATCGTATTTTTGATTATTATTTCTGTATCCCCAATTAGATTTCACTCATTTTAATTCAATTTGTTCACTCCTTTTATCTACACTCATGTCCATAAATTAAGGATAATTCAGAATCACACAGAAATTGAACTCTAAAATAAAAATTTCAACTGTAGAATTATCACACACATCTTGAAGAAGAATATGCAAATTACAGGAAACCACCAGAGGGCATCGAATAGTGCGTCACAAAACGAGAGTGTAAGAGAGGTGTATATAAGTAATGGTGTCAAAGAAGTAAAATTGTTCACAAGTGCTTTAAAAGCCTTTCAGTGCAATAACCGCAGAGTTATGGCCCAAAGGAAGCATTTGGATGATTTTTTTTACGTGGTGGAATTATCGGATGACTGGAATGTGGACGTACCCGATTGAAGTATCCGAGGAATTTGGAATCGCCCAGATTGTCTCCAGGCTTATAATAACGATTCCAAGATGATGGTAATGAGGTAGATGTTACAGCACAGGTGGCCCCCGAGTTAAACGCCAATTCCGGTATTTAGTTGGTTAACTGCCAAAATAAGCAGACGGAGCACAGCATCAGACCTGTCTCGTCAGCTCTCTTCAGCTACCGGTACGACAGTTTCAAAAAAAAGACCGTGTACAGACGCTTAGGGCACATTGGTCCATATGCTTGTAGGCCTGTCAGATTTTTCCACTTACCGCAACTCACTGTCGCCTGCGATTAACAGCAATAGAGAACATGCATTAATACACCGCAAATCAGTGGTCTTGTGTGATGTTTTCCGACGAGTCCAGGTTTGGTTTGCAGTCTGATTCTCGCCGGACTTTCATATGGAGAGCGTCAGGGCACCGTTACCACCAAGAGACCACCATTGAACGACACCGTTACGGTGGTGCAGGATGGCTCGTTTGGGGAGGAATTATTCTTGGTTCCAGAACTGACCTGCATGTTCAGAGTGTAACAATGACAGGCACATGTATCCACTAGGATGTCATTCTGGAACAACATGTACGTTTGTTTCTGGGCGCCATGGGTGCTGAATTTCTGTTTATGAATGACAACGCCCCGTGCAAACATTGTAGACGAAAGTATTCAATTGGAGGATATCACCCGTATGTATTGGCCAGCATACTCACCGGACTTGAATCCGATAGAGCATGTGTGGGATGTGCTCGACCGACGAATTGCGGCCCGTCAACCCCCTCCCACCTGTCAACCGGAACATCGGAGGGCATTGCTTTTGATGAGTGGTGTAACATTCCCCAAGATCAGATTGATAATTTGATACTCAGCATGCCTACACGTTGTAAGGCCTGTATTGCATCGTCCGGGCGACATACTCCATATTAACCATCATACTAACCATGTTATACTGTTTTTTGTGAATAGGTTTTTTTTTGAAATTTGCTCCAGGGAGTAAAAATCGCAATTTTTATTAATTATGTCAAACATATAGCATCTTTTTTGCTCTTTACCTTTTTGTTTAATAAATAGACTTTACAACTAAGTCAAATTTTTTTTGCTTCTGTCTCTCTTATCTTTTGTCTGAACTTCATTATCCTTAATTTATGGACATGAGTGTATTATGCATATATAATATAAACTTTTACAAATAACTTTTTTAAACCTTTTAATATAATCACAAACACTGCGAAGGTAGTTGTTTTTTATTACTTACGTATAGTAAATATTAGAGAGTTTGTGCATACCGTACGTTAGTTACCGTAGGACGTCCGTTAGCTTTTTTCTCCTAGCGCGCATGCTCATGGAAACTGCGCATGCGTATCTGTAATAATGTTTCCTATGAGCATGCGCGCTAGGGAGAAAAAGCTAACGGACGTCCTACGGTAACTAACGTACGGTATGCAAAACTCTCTAATATTGCGGATTTAAATAAACTGTTAAACTGTCCATTTCAGATTGGGTTGTAATTTATGCTATGTTAACAAAGGATAACTGGCTCCACCGTGACATACTTTTCAGGGTTTTTATAAATTATTAACCATGCCATCCTCTACTCTGATGAAAACAATTCGTAAATTACTTTTTTGCTCTCTTTGTCCAAACAAGCAGACACTACCCATGCTAATGTTTTTTTTTTTTTTTTTTTTTTTTTTTTTTTTAATTTACGCTCTTTTATCCTAGCATCCTGACATTGCCCGTACTAATGTTTTTTTTATTTATTTGTTTCAAATATTGGTATCAGGCCTTATAGTTATTTTGTAATATTTCCTTGCCATATTTTTTGGGTCAATTTATTTTATATAAATAATTCATTGTTTGTCGCAATATGGCCAACAGTGGTCCTTATGCTATAAGATTTGATCAACCAATCTTTTTGTCCAACTTGGAAGATTAGTTTCGTTTCGTTTGTCGCTGTACTGTCATTTTCTGCAGACTTTAGGTTAATTAGAATGGCACCTACAGTTTCACGTGGATTAAGAATCATTAACAACATCCATGCCACTCGCCAGATTGCTAATAGTTCGGAACCTTCGTTCAAATGTATGTCCCGGTCTAATTAGCCCAAAGTGTGCACAAAAATAACCCTAGAGCGATAAAACTAAACAAACCTCAATTAGACATCACTCATTTTTAAATTAATTTTTTCACTTCTTTTATCTATTACGTATACTAGTACACTTATAATTTGAACTTTTTTTTAATAATTTTTTAAATTTTTTAATATCTCAGAAAGGCTGTGAATGTTTTAATTTTTTTTTATTTTGTTCCCTGCGTATGGTAAATAATAATGCGGAATTAAATAAATAACCAATGAACTGACCATCTCAGATTGTGTTGTAATTTATAAGATGTATAAAGCATGGCTCATCATCAAAAATAGGAGGGAACATTTCTCAATAGTTTCCCCAAGAAAATTTAGAAGGAAATTTTAAAATGTCCTTAATGATTGAAGATTCTCACCATAAAAGATGGAGATGTTAGAGGCATAGTTTAACAGTTTGTTAAACTATTCCTCTAACCATATAATCTCATGCACAGGGACTAACCAATATTGATGATTGCTAGTGGATTCGGGACTAATGGGTCTATTATTGAAAAGATCATTATCCATATGGCATGATTGTTTTAAATTTTACAGTGCACATATTTCCTTTAGAAGTCTTTCTGTCATAGACACAGCTTATAATATGGAAAGAGATTTGATTAAAACTATGCAAACTAAAATGATGGTATTTGACAATGTAAATGGAAGAAGTTTGGTCATATTTTTAATATCATGTCTGTGCTGGTTAATTTTTATATTTAAAGTGTCGCTGGTTTATATTAATATTGTGTCCAAAAATAAACTAATTTTCAATTTAAAATTCCAGGGGCTTATGGAATTTCAATTTCTTTTTTTTTTTTTTTTTTTTAGGTTGCTGGCACTGTCCTTGATATCTGTGTGAAATTTCACGTCAAAATATTCATTAGTGTTTGAGATACTTTTTCAGACGCTAAATCTGGATTCCGGCATTTTTGAAATGTCAGAATTAATTGAGCAAAGAACTTGAATTCAATTTTTTTGCTGAAACGTATAGAACGTTGCAGAAGACATTCGGTGAGCATTCCTGTATCTGAAAAAATGTTTAGAAGTGGTATAAACAGTTCAAAGAAGACAGAGAACGCGTTGAAGACGAAGAGCGCTCTGGTCGACCTTCTACCCTAAACGACGAAGCTAACATCCAAAAATTTAAAGATTTGGGGCTTTGAAACCGTCGATTTACAATTAGAGACTTTGCTGACAATGTTGAAACGTCAAAAATGATCAGTCCATTCCATTTTGTGTCTCAAAATCTCGATTGGTACCGAAAACACTGAATGCGCCAGCTCACACAGCATTGATTCTCCGTGACGTGTTCGTCCAAAAATGAAACCCATATCGTTCCACAACCTCCGTGTTCCCACCGTGCAACTTTTGGCTGTTCCCTAAACTCAAAAGACCACTCGGGGACACCGTTTTGAGTCGATTGAAAAGATTCAACGTGAACTGATGACCAACCTGCCGATGACTTTTTAGCATGCATCGAGGATGGGAAAAAGTTGGCATAAGTGCATTGTGTCCGGGGAAATTACTTTGAAGGCGATGAAATAAATGAGGAAGAATAAATAAAGAGTCTTTGAAAAAAATAATTGTTTGTACTTTTTGGGCACAGTAGTACATACTTCAAATTGCATTCCAGGAGATAAATGGTGTTGCTGACCAACAAGTTGAGGAAAAGTTCTTCAAATGTTTTTCAATAATTTAACAATAGTATTAATGTTGCTAGAGTAATTGAAAAATTTCCGATATGGAGTGGATAATGACAAACGATCAAGTGAAAATGAACTACACTTTGAATGCTACAGCTTCGACCGTGTTGTGTGGAGATTGGTTTGGTTTTTGTTTTGCCGCTCTAAATTTGTGTACACTTCAGGCTTATTAGACCGGGACCTACAATTTAACGTGGATTCCGAACCACTCACGAACATCCATGCCACCGCCAGAATTCGAACCTGAAGCATGTGGTACCAAATGTCATAGCGATACCAATGGGCCATCAGGTCTCCATTTTTTGAGTTTAATTTAGCAGTTAAGCAGTTATAGAAGTACTAATAATCTTTTTTTGTTTTCAATTCTTAAACATTAAATCGATGTTTATAACAGGTGGAAATCTGTTTGTATTAATTCAATTTATTATATCAACTATCTATATATATATCTATATCTATATCTGTTTATTTCTCTCTATATCTATCTATCTTTATATATATATATTATATATCTTATTTATATCACAAATAAAAAATAATGAATTTTATAAAAGGAGTTTTGACATGCATATACATAGGTTCATTTTAATGTAAATTTGAGTGTTTTTCTGTAGGTTGTTAACAATGTTTGTATGTCTACCATCATAGTAAAGATAATATAATGAATTTTAATACATGTCAGTTATGCAGTTTTATTATACTCATATTTAATAAATAAAATCTTGCTATCATGTAAAATAATAAACATTAAACGCACTATTAAAAATAAATATTCCAAACACTTATTATTTATTTCTGCCGTAAGAACAATCTAAAGATTAAGATATTTTAAAAGCGTACATACTAAATTTCCTTTTAATCTGATTTTTTTTTCGGTATTTTTTACAGGAAATGTCAACTTTTTTTAGTTCTCATTTTTAAAAAAACTTTCCATTAGATGTTTTTTAGCGGAGAAAAAATGTATAAGAGTTTTACTTTATTAAAACTTTCGGTAGTTGTTCGGGGAAAAAAACACTGTAGGTTTTTTTAAGGGATGCTATCATTATTTTAAGTGGTCATTAAAAATATATCTCTCGCCAATATGCGTTACTAAAACTTTTTAAAAGCTATTAAATTGTATGATTTTTTTAAAAAATAGTTAAAATAAGTTTTAAATTATTTTTAAAAACTTAACTAGTACCATTTTTTTTCTAAAAAAAGTTTCCGAAGTTTACTGTAAGTTTTATTATGAACAATGCTATATAAAATTCGTGTAAAAAGAAATAAAATTTTTTTTAATATCTGAAATTAAAATGCTATGTGGGGCCTGATGGTCGAGTGTCTGGCGCTTACCCCAGGTTTTGGATACGAGTCCCGGTAGTGTCATGGTTGCTTCTAGTGGTTCAGAATCCATCTTAAACCGTAGATCCCGGTCTAATATGACTGTTGGACGTATGACTAAGAACTCTACCTTGTAAAAGAACAAAAAACATCTCATATTTCGGAATCTGCCAGTACGTAGAGCACCATGGCCCAGCATGAGGCTGTTGAGCCACTGATGTTTTTCTTCTTCTTTATTGGCGTAACAGACCAAGACTGGCTGCTTACTGGCATATTTAAAAACAGAAGAAGGGGTAGGGTTATCAATCCAACGCTTTTAGATCATATTAGACCAGGAACTACTGTTTAAAGGGGGATTCATCCATTCCATTCCATACAAGTATCCATGGTACTTATGTGACTCGTACCCGAAACTTGTGCCACCGAGCGCCAGAGTGCTAGTTACACGGTCATTAGCCCCATAAAAGAAGAAAATAATATATTTATTCAACAATTTCAAATTGATTACAAACTCTGTATACGAACCTTTTCAACAAGACTCTAGCTTCAATACAAAATTTTAATCTATCAATTATTATACTGTATCAGCCATAGTGGAATATTTTATTGAAAATCTCATTATAGCATTGCAAACAGCATAGCATTGGTTGCCATTATATCTCAGGTATCATTGATTAGTTAAGTGCAGACCATGGTCTTTAATTGTGTGTTGCATTTTGTAAGATAAATTTTTATTTAACCATGGATGTAGCTCCTTCAATACCATAAAAATAAATATGGTTGTGTTCTTCACTATATCCAGTGGCTTGATGGCCAATTGGCTAGAGCTCTGGCCTCTGATACCACAGCTTCTGATTCGAATCCTGGCGGTGAATGGATGTTTGTCAGTCGTTGATAATCCACGTTAAACTGTAGGTCCCGGTCTAACTAGCCGAAAGTGTGCATAAAATGACAGTACAGCGACAACCAAACATTCTCTCTACATGCAAAAGGGAAAAACTCATAAATATTGAGCTTAAAAAAGTTATACTATATGAGGGTTTTTTAAAGCACAATTAGTTTACAAAACAATATAATAAATTAATTTTCGTTTTTAAAATATTCTCAAGTGTTGATAAATCAATTCTATCTAAACATACAGAAGCAAAAATCTGATATATTGATTTAAGATCCTAATCACGCAATAGTAGCTTTAGCGACAAAACTGAATATCGTAAAACATAGGCATACATCGAAAAGTAAAATAACAAGCACTGCAACAAATAAAAACTGAAAAAGAAGTGGAAAAAATACACGAAAAAAGAAAAAAGTCAAACATACTCAGAAAATCAGCAAGAATCAATAAAAAACTGAAATTACAATACCATGAAATGAACTTCAGAAAATAATCATACAACAGAATAATGATTTGTGTACTCTTTTATTGGAGTGCCAGAGAAAACATGTCCTGATAGCACGGACTATTACTATGCTGCTTCTAACTTTTGTAATTTTATCCTTAGAACATTTAACTTGTTTTTACTGTTTTTTATAGCCTTTTGGTCTTTTTGTTAGGAATGTTTGGTCTTTTTTTCTTTTTGTAATTTTGATTTGCTTATTTGTTATTTCTGTTTTCTACTGTAAGTGGCCACATTTGTATGGATTGAGTTCCAATAAAGCCATAGGTAACAACAATAACTTTAGAAAAGAATGCGCATGCGTATTTTACATTATAGCGCATGCGTATGCGTATTTTACATTCATATAATTTTTTAACATGTAAATGACTGTATCTACGTTAAACATTTAGGTATGTATTGCAATCACACGAGACAAATAGTTCTTGTCGCATAGAAATCTTATTTAAAAATACGTGAAATGTGGCTTTATTATCAATCAAATCAATATATTATTTGTGTCTAATAAGTTTAAGTTATTGTATATTTAAGGATTGTAGATCCGAAGAAGTTGTTTAATGAAGTGTTGATGTTACTGGGATTAATCCTCAGCGTCCGGCAGCTCGGGACGGAGTAGTCTACCCCATGAGTACTCATGGATGGAAAGAAAGGGTTTTAGCATGTTACCACTAAACCGCGAGTCGGGCTAAATATAATGCGTTAACCTTGAAACCTGAGGATAACAATTGAAACTTGAGAAAAATTAAAAAACTTATCGCCGAAAACACTTCATTAGATGCTATTATCAAACTGATATGGAGGTGTAGATAGTTTTGAGTTTAGTTAGATTATTTTTTACAGTCAAACATTTTTTATGGTGCAAATAGCATTACAGATTTATTTAAAAATCTAAAGCAAATTTATTGAAATTAATATTCAAAGTGTTAAAATCTTCTTTGGAAACGATTTTAACTTTTAGCTTTGGAAATGATTTTCTTACTGCTGTGGAAATTATTTTAACTTATGACTCTGGAAATTATTTTAACTTATGACTTCGGAAATTATTTAAAGAGAGATAAAACAGCTGGTTGCTGGTTAGAGATATTACGTCTGTTCATATGGTATATGTGATGAAACGATAATTTACTGGAATTTTAGATAAAAATTTAGATAAAAATTTAGATAAACTTAAAGATCTTTTATACAATGATAATTGGTTTAAAAATTATTGTAAGAAATGATTTCTAGTAGTTACATAATCACCTTAATAATTACTTTAATCATTTAATAATCGCCTTAATAAATTATCTTAATATACTTGCAAGTATAACTTGCAAACATGAGTCTTATTTTCTCCTCTCGTACTTGAGATAAAGTAACTTGTAGATAAAAGATTACTTTATACACTACGTCAATAAAAAATTGCTCTATGATTATTTCTTTAGTTAATGAAAGATAATTATATTATGTGAGAGTTAGAAGAGAAATGAAATAACGTAAAATAAATGGTCAGACATTAATAGATCCAAATAATAAGAAAACACATACAAAAGAAAGTTAAAAAAATCAATTTTTAAATCACAACCAAGCTGTCAATAAAATAAATATAAACTTGAAAAAAAAAATGCATAAAAAAGCAACTTTCATTGGTTTTATTGCGGTAATTTATGAAGTTACAATGAGTGCATGTGGATTTTTTTCTTAAGTCATTTATTTCTTAGGTACATTTTTGTTCTAATAATGCTAAATTGAAAAACAGTTAACACAAACTACTTGTTTTATAAAACTATATTAACACAAACAGCTATTATTCCCGGTCAAATTTTATTTTTATCCTTATTTTTAGGTCCACTACATATGTATTTTATTATTCTTTCTTATTCACAACATAGTATTCTAAGAAAGATATGCCTAGTAATCATCTTACACAAGATATACACATTCTTTTCAGAATTTGAAAGAGCCTATTTCGAGGCTATTATTCTGCCTTCTTTACAATAGCCCTATTTGTGTATGTTTTACGATATAAACCGTTTCGCCACTCTTCGCCGAGCACGTTGTCACATACATGTGCCAACAAAATATATCGCATTTCTGCGATACGATTTTCTTAAGCTTTTGAAACCTATCACCTACGTGTTGTAGTAACTTAGTTCTGAAGACACATTCAGCTCTCATGCAGCTGTCCAGGTGATTTGGTAGAACTTTAAGCGAAACTGAAAAAAGAATATATATATATATTGTAGTATTTTTTTCTCATGAGGAAGAGATTTTTGGAATTTCATTCCCAGTAGAGAGGAATACATGTAATTCGAAATATATATAATAAACCCATCACTCAAAGTTGACAGCAGATGAGCTTTATTCTGGATAGTTATATTAAACGCAATTAGTGAGTGTATGGTACTAATGAGAACAACCTGTCACTCAAATCTGACAACAGATATGCGGTATCATGTATAACGAGACTCAGGAAATTAGCGAATGTCTGTGCGACATTCATAGGTCGAAAATGGATTACATTGTTGTTCCATAGTGACTGGTGATAGACCACGAGATGCAAATGTCTACTCCATTGAGAAGTAAGGAAGCTGACCCAACCCTCTTGAAGGATTTTCTTAAAAGGAAATTTAATGTTCTGCGACGAATCGATCAGAAGTGATGTTTTCTTCTTCTTTTTCTCTGAAGTGACTGAAAAAGTCGGGGTTTTCCACCTACTTTCAAAGTGAGCGCCTTGTGGTTTCGTGAATCACGCCGTGTGATAGTTAAGGTCTACCGCAGATTGGGTGTTTAGATTCTTCGTACACGCGAGAACACTGAAAATCTCCGAACTTTAAGTGAATTGTAGTTGTGTGTCGAATTTATATCCTTAATTTTCATTTTTGCTAATAGAGTTATGTATATATAGATAGATAGATATTCTGATTTAAATAAATCCAGGTACTTTTAAGCAGTAACAGTTTAATAAGATGTTAAGAACAGAATTCAGACAGTTAGACAAAAAAAGCACGATTATATGAAATGTTATTATGCACGATTACGAACCATTCCAAACCACTCACAAACATCCATGCCACCGCCAGGATTCCAACCTGAAGCCTATGGTGCCAAAGGATAGAGAACTTGCCAATTGGCCATCAGGCCGCCAGGCAGTTACTGTGAAAAATCAGTCCATTTTTATTTTTATTTTCTTAAAACATGACAATAACGTGTTTCCCATTAAAGAAATGGAATGTAATATTTTTTTTTTTTTATGTTCATTAATCCTGGAAACAATTTTATATGCTTATTTTATGAGGACAGTAATTTATATATATAAAAGTTTCTACTAAATGAAAGTATTGAAACTAAAATGGAAATCGAATTCGAAGAAAGTAAACCAAAGGGGCTGCTTTAGTTTTAAAAAGTCTTGTACGTCCAAATGAAAAATCATCACATTAGGTTAAGAAAAAGGAGATTAAAAAAAGTAAATAAATCTAAATTAAACAACGCTAAAAAAGAAATGAATTGCAATCCATTGTATTGAAAAAGGCCCGCAATTTCAAATTAAACAGCGATAGCTACCACTTTTGAGAAGCATATCTTCCTCAACCTTCATTTACGGAAAGAAAAAAAAAAGAGATCTCTAAATTCCCCGTTGCTTAAAGACTTCCACAGCTTGTGTTTTATTTGAAACACTTTGTTAGCAAACGGCCCCTTTCGACACTTACCCGAACGCAAGGCCTCTGGGGCCTACTGAAGTTTTTAGATAAACCAAACTTCCAAGCTGCGTCCACATTTGGGCGCACAATGCAACCGTTCTGCTCTCACCCCTTAACGGGTTACAGGAAATGTTATTTTAGTGCGAAAAGTTGTTTATCTTGCATGTTGTTCGGATTATGTTGGAAGGAATTCCAGTTTCCCATATTTGGATAAGGATTCATCTCTATTTCCCAGTCTACCTCTTCTTTGATCTATCATAAACCCATTTTCTTTGTCATTTGAATATCAAACAGCCACGTCTGTTTATTTAAAGTGAATAGAATTCTTGGCTTTGAAATATATATACATATTTTCATGCAGACATATTACGTACTGTTGTTTATAAATGCATATCACAAAGCGTGGTCAATAATATTTGAATGGTTCCAATATGCATATTTTGAAGAGAACAAAATATAAATTTCTTAACATTTGAAAGAAAACCATTTTGCACACAAACACATAATGTATGTATATGTGTATAAGGAAATGTTTTTAAATCAAAATTTTAATTGAATAAATGCTATAAAAATTATCGCACATTTTTTTGGTTATATATAACATTAAAATAAAAGACATAATGCCTTTGTACATGCATGAAAAGGATTTAAGATTTACGAAATTCACGAATTCTAATGCATAAAATATGTGGTTTGGTGTAAAACTATTATAGAAAGGTCTTTTCAGTTGTAATTCACATGGTTATTTATCTCTGCTATTCAAATAATAATTTCTGACTTTCAAATTCTATAATCAATACTTTTTATGAAAATCATGTAGTCTCCTACTATACAGACAGCCTGATGGCCAAATGATAACGCTCTGGTGTACTATAGGCTTCAGATTTGAATCATGGCGGAGGCATGGATCTTTGTGAGTGGTTCGGAATTCACGTTAAACTGTAGGTCAGTCTAATTAACCTAAAGTGTGCACAAAATGACCGTAGATCGACAAACCAAACCAAATCAAATCTATTATACAGATGTATTTCATTTAGCTTCACATCAGGAAAAAAAGCAAACACTGTGAAAAATCAGCCCGATTTCATTTTTAGTTTGATAAGCCACGCCAATAACGTGTTGTATTTCTTTGTACTCAGTACTCCCGCCAACAATTTTATATGTATATTTTATAACGACAATAATTTATATATATCAACTTTTCAATAAATGAAAGTAGGGAAACTCAAATAGAAACCGAGTTTAAAGAAAGCAAAACTAAAGACTGCTTTAGTCTAAAAACTCTTGTAGTACTTCCAAATGAAAAATCCTCAGAATAGGAAAACGAAAAAAGATAAAAAAATAAATAAATCTAAATTAAACAATGCTAAAAAATGAAATACGTTGCCATCCATTGGATTGAAAAATGGCCGGAATTTCAAATGAAACAGCGATATCCTCCACTTTCTGAGAAAACCTACCTTCCCCAACCTTCATTTGCAGAAAGAGAGAAAAAGGATATCTCCAAATCCCCTCGTTGCTCGACGACTCCCGCAGCTTGTGTTCCATCAGAGACACACCGTCAGCAAAGGGCTCCTCTCTCGACACCCACCTCGACGCAGGGCCACCGGGGATGCTGGAGTTTTCAGATAAACCAAACTTAAAACCTGCGTGCACATTTAGTCGCACAATGCAACCGTTCTGCTCCCACCTCTTATAGAGCGAAGAATTGTTTACCTTGTATGTTGTTCGGATTATGTTGGAAGGAATTCCAGGTTTCAAATATTTGGATAAGGATTCACGTTCTTTCAATTCTATTTCCCCGTTCTTCCTCTTCTTTGATATATCATAGACCCATTTTCTTTTCCATATGAATATCAAACAGCCACGTCTGTTTATTTAAAGTGAATAGAATTCTCGGAGTTAAAATATATATATTTATTTTTATGCAGACTTATTGCTTACTAATGTTTATAAATTCATATCATAGTGCGTGGTCAAAAATTCTTGAATAGTTTCAATATATATATTTTCCGGAGTACAAAATGAATGTATATAAATATGGTAACATTTGAAAGAGAAGATTTTGCACTCAATCTGATAATATATATATGAGGTAATTCTGTTTACTTATGAATTTTTTAAATTACATTGTCATTACTCTATATATACTCCATACATTTTTAAGTTGGCAAACGAAATAATCTTTGTTATAATGGTGCTTTCTTGACTAATTGCCTGAATTAAATTCTTAATGCTTTATTGAACGGCTATCCTTTAAAATACCTGGATTTATTTAAATGAGAAGTATGTAAATCATATATATCTCTCTCTATATAGTTTTTAATTTTAATTCATATTTAACATAAATTTTAACTTACCTTTCGTTTTTCTATATAACATATTATTATTAACTTACCATAAGGTTTTCAACTTTGTGTTATGGAAAAAAATAAAGGGGCTAAAAAGTAAAATAGTAGAAAATATAAAAAAAAAAAAAAAACCCAATTACCATAATTTGTATTCTCATTCAATTTATTAAATAAAAGAAAAATTTAAGGAAGTGTTTGAAATCAAAATTTTAAGTGTATAAATGCTATAAAATAAGGACATAAGGTTTTTGTGGGAAAGGGTTATATATAACATTAAAATAAAAATATGATATCCTTGTATATATATGAAAATAATTAAAGATTTCAAAAATTCGCGAAACTGTAAAGCATAAAATATGTTGTTTGGACCAAAACTATTAAACATGAGTTTTTTCACCCTATATTTCATTTGTTCTAAAAGAATTATTTATTTCAGTTATTCAAGGAATAAATTGTAATTTAAAATTCTATAGTTTCGGCTTGGTTTGTCGCTCTACGGTCATTTTCGCCCACTTTAGGCTAATTAAACCAGGACCTACAGTTTAACGTGGATTCCGAACCCCTCACAAACATCCATGGCACGGCCAGAAATTGACCATGAAGACACTGGTACCAAAAGCCAGAGCCCTAGAAAATTGGTCACTAAAATACTAAAATACATTGGATTTAAATGCTTTAATACATTGGCCGTTTAAAATACTATAATCATTGATTTTCTATGATAATTCTATGATATATTACTATATTGGTATTTCATTTACTGCACATCAGGAAATAGCAAGCACTGTGAAAACTCAGCCTATTTTCCTTTTTATTTTGATAAACCACGGAAACAACATGTTGTATTTTGTGTACTCATTACTCCCGAAAAATCAACTCATTTTCATATTTATTTAGATGAAAAACGTCAATAGCGTGTTTACCATTGAAAAGAGGAATACAATACTTTTGCACTCATCACTCCCGAAAACAGTTTTATATGCGTATTTTCTAAGGACAGTAATTTATATGTATAAACTTTCAAATAAATGAAAGTAGGGAAACTAAACGGGTAATCCAAATTCAAAGAAAGCAAAACTAAAAGATCGCTTTCGACTTAAAACCCTTGTTCACCCAAATGAAAAATCTTGAAAATAAAATAAACAAAAAAAAAAGGATAAAAAGTAAAAAAACTAAATTAAACAATGCTAAAAAAAATACGTTACCATCCATTGCATTGAAGAAAGCCGGGAATTCAAAATTAAACAGCGATACCACCACTTTCTGAGAAAACGATATCTTTACCAACCTTCATTTACAGAAAGGAAAAAGTGATATCTGAATCCCCCTGTTGCTCGACGACTCCCACAGCTTGTGTTTCATCCGAGACACTGTCAGCAGAGGGCCCCTTTCGACACCCACCACAACGCAGGGGCTCCCGGGGCTGCTGAAGGTTTCAGATGAACCAAACTTCCAAGCTGCGTGAAAATTTGGGCGCACAATGCAAACCGTTCTGCTCCCACCTCTTAACGGGCCACCGGGAATGTTATTTTAGAACGAAAAGGTGTTCATCTTGCATGTTGTTCGGATTATGTTTGAGGGAATTCCAAGTTTCAAATATTTGGATAAGGATTCCCGTTCTTTCATCTCTGTTTCCCCGTTCTACCATTTCTTTGATATATAATAAACCCATTTTTTATTTTCCATATGAATATCAAACAGCCACGTCTGTTTATTTAAAGTGCATAGAATGTCTTGGAGTTTAAATGTATATATTTATTTTCATGCAGACATGTTACTTACTACTGTTTTTATAATTCATATAAAACATCGTGGTCAATAATTTTTGAATGGTTTCAATATATATATATTTAAGAGAGTAAAAATACAAGTACATAAATTTGTTAATATTTTGAAGAAAAGATTTTACACACAAAGCTTATAATATATATATATATATATATGAGGGACTTCTGCTTACTTATAAATTTTTTAAATTATATTGCCATTACTCTATATACACTCCAAACTTTTTATGTTGGCAATAGAAAAATCTTTGTTAGAGTCTTTTTTTTCTTGACGAACTATCTGAATTCAATTCTTAACATGTTATTAAATTAATTTTTTTAAATCAGTATCAGTATTTTATACACACACATATATATAAAATCATTTTATATATATACATATATATATACATATATATATATATATATATATATATAAATCTACTTTTACTTTATTTCTGATTAATTTAATTCTGAATCTGAATTAATCATTCTGATATATATATATACAATTTTAATTTTTAAGAGACAAGATAAGATTAATTTATTTTTTATATGCAATTTTAACATGAGGTTCGTTTTCCAAATAACGTAATATTATTAATGTACCATAAGGTTTTTAACTTTCTTTTATAGGAAAAAAAATAAAAGGGCTAAAAAAGTAAAAGAGTAGACAAATTAAAAAACCTAATTACAAGTATTTGGTTTTCTTATCCAATGTATTAAATAAAATGCAATATTTAAAGATGTGTTTTTATCAAAATTTAAATTGTAAAAGGGCTATTCAAATTAGAACATAATTTTTTTTTATTTGGAGGGGGTCTATATAACATTAAAATTGATATAATGTCCATGTATGTACTT
Organism: Caerostris extrusa; assembly: GCA_021605095.1. NCBI lineage: Eukaryota > Metazoa > Arthropoda > Arachnida > Araneae > Araneidae > Caerostris > Caerostris extrusa. The sequence continues at coordinate 29,064 of BPLR01020358.1, read as the reverse complement.
GAAAATGATTAAAGATATCCAAAATTCTATAAAATGTAATGCATTAGATATTTTGTCTCATCAAAATGGTTTTGTCAGCTATATTTGATATGTTCTTAACTAAATATTTATTTCGGCTGTTCAAAGAATAATTTCTGAGTTTCAATTTCTAAGATCAATAATTTTCTATGGTATATTCTACTACTATGTAAGTTGCCTGATGGCCAATCGGCATAGCGCTCTGATTCCGTACCACAGGCTTAGGTTCGTATCCTGGCTATTTCATCGATGTTTGTGATTGTTTCTGAATCCACTGTAAACTATAAGTCCCGGTCTAATTAACCTAAGTTGTGCAAAAATAAAATGACAGTAGAGCGAAAAACTAAATGACATCCAAACACAGGGCCTTTCATTGATTGCTCATCAGGAAAAAGCAAGCCTTGCCAATAACATGTTACCCATTAAAAACTATTGAATGTATTGTTTTTTACTCAATAATCCGAAAACAATTTTTATGTGTGTATTATACAGACAATAATTTATATATAACCTACCAGTTGGGAAATTGAAATTATTAGCAGGCGAAATCAAAATGGTTATATTAATTCAAAAGAAGGTACAACAAAAAAACTGCTTTAGTCTTAAAACTCTTGTACATCTAAGTGAAAAATCTTCAAAATAAACTAAACAAAAGAAGATAAAAAAAGTAAATAAATCTAAATTAAACAATGCTAAAAAAAATATACTACAATCCATCGCATTGAAGAAGGCCCGGAATTTCAAATGAAACAGCGATACCAACTACTTTCGATAAAACTTATCTTCTCCAACCTTCATTTACAGTAAGAGGAAGAAAAAGATATCTCTAAATTCCCTCGCTGCTTGTAACTCCCACAGTTTGTGTTCTATCCGAGACACTTTGTTAGCAAACGGCCCATGTCGACACCCACCCCAACAGCAGGGCCCCGGGGTTTGTTGAAGTTTTTAGATAAACGAAACTTCAAGCTGAGTGCAAATTTAGGCGTAGAATGCAACCGTTCTGCCTTCACCTCTTAAATAACCGGGAATGTTATTTTAGTGCGAAAAGTTGTTTATCTTGCATGTTGTGTTCGGATTATGAGTGAAGGAATTCCAAGTTTCAAATATTTGGATAAGGATTCCAGTTCTTTTCATCTCTATTTCCCCGTCTATCTCTTCTTTGACACATCATAAACCCATTTTCTTTTCCACATGAATATCAAATAGCCCCATCTGTTTATTTAAATGTGAATAGAATTCTCAGGTTAAAAATTATATATTTTTATTTTCATGCAGACATATTACTTGCTATTGTTCATAAATTTAAATCACACAGTGTGGTTGACAATTCTTGAATGGCTTCGGTATACCTATTTTTAAAAGTAACGAAATGCAAGTACATAAATTTGGTAACATTTGAAACAAAATATTTTAGACACAAATACATAATATATATATATGTATAATATACATAATATACATAATATATATATAAAATAATATTTAAATATTTGTGTGTAAAACCTTTCGGTTTCAAGAAGAGGGCTACTTTCAAATTCATGGAAAC
>BPLR01020358.1:0-22500 GCA_021605095.1 Caerostris extrusa | reverse complement strand
TGTTGGAATTTCAAAAGGATCGTGAATTCCATTTTGGGCTTCAAATGCATCAAATCTCGATTTGTACCGAAAACACGGCATTGATTCTTCGTGATCTTTTCGCCGAAAAGAAAACCATATCGTTTCACAACCACCGTATTCATTACACCTCTGCGACTTTTGGCTATTCCTTAAACCTAAAAAGATTACTCCGGGAACACCGTGTTGGGTCGATTGAAGAGATTCAACGTGAATCGCACAGAGCTTTGAAGTCCATCCCTGCCGATGACTTTTCAACATGCATTGAGGATTGGAAAAAATGCTGGCATAAGTGCAATGTGTACGGAGGGGGACTACTTTGAAGGCGATGAAATAAATTTGGAAAATGAATAAAGATTTTTTTTGAAAAAGTTTTCTGGCACAGTAGTATATATTGTAACGTATATATATATATATATATATATATATATATATATATATATATATATATATATATATATACAATAATGAACTCTGGGTTATTATACAAATTTAAAAGTAAAATTTGATCACAAGTGCATGATTAAATCATAAGTACAATCCACTTCAAAGTGGGAGATTTTTCAGAGTTCTCGACTCTAAGTTGAATGTAATTACCCAATTTTCGGCAGACCTTAGTTATCACAACGCGTGATACACGAAACCACAAGGGTTTCCCTTTGAAAAACAGATAGAGACTGCCCTATTCAGTCACTTCCAGAAAAGACAACACATCAAAACTCTCTCTTTTCTTCTCCAAAAAACCTCTCTTTTAGGAAATTCGTCAAGAGGAGGACGAGTTTCCCTCATTTCTCATTGGGGTACACCTTTCTCAGCTCAAGGTCGATCACTAATCCCGATGGAACAACTCATGGTATAGACAAAAATAATTCGCTAATTTCCTTAGTCTCAATATACATGACACTGAATATCTACTATCATACCGAATATCAATATCATAAATAACTACTATCATGGTTTGTTATTATATACGTGTCAAATAATATACATTCCTTTCTTCTTGGAATGAAATGCCAAAATTCTTCCATGAGAAAATATATATAACTATATATTTGTTTACAGTTTCGCTTAAAATTATACAAAATCAACTCGACAGCTGTGGTAGGGCTGACTGTTTCTTCAGAGCTAAGTTACTATAACATGAAGGTAATAGGTTTCAAAAAGCTTAATCGAATCGAAGATGCGATATATCTCATTAGCACATATATGTGACAACATACTTGAAAAATGATGGAAAAAGGGTTTATATCATAAAACATATACAAATAGATCTATTGTAAAGAAGGCTGAATAAGTATCTCCAAATAGTCTCGTTAAACTGTAGGTCCCGGTCTACACAAGGTAGGTCTCAAACTGTGCACAAGATGACCGTAGAGCGACAAACCAAACCAAATAGTCTCTTTTTAAATTCTACAAAGAATGTGTATATCTTTCGTAAGATGATTGCTAGGCATGTCTATGGCGTAATGTCTAGGCAGAATACTACGTTTTGAATAAATTAGAATAATAAAATACATATGTAGTGAATCTGAAAATAAGAATACAAATAATAATATTTGAAAGGGGCAGTAATTACTGTTTATATATTATATATAGGTTTAAAAGACTAGAAATTATTGTTAACTCGTTTTTGTTAATTTTCGTTATCAGAGCACTTTCATCACATCGTTATGTGCACATTCATGTCTTTGTATAATTCCCTCTAACGTGCAATACCATCTACCGGGACTAAAAATTATTTCACCTCATTATTTTAATTTATTTCTATCTATCTGCTGAACCAATAAAAAATAGATAAAAAATTACAAGTAGACGAATCGATAGCATAAAAAATAGCCTTTTCTATTTAACCTGGTGGAAACAATTAAGCGGGAGGATTTAAGCTGATGAATTACCTCCCGCAGATAGATGTACGTTTTCCGTATTGGGTTTCCAGAGACATCTGTCATGTATCGGCTACTAAAAGCTTTGTTTGGTGTTGCTTCTCTGGCGAGTAAATCGAGTTCTCTAGTCCGGCAGATCCATCAGAGTTCTCGCAAAAAAAAAAAGAATGATTAAAAGGATGGAGACAGACAGGAAAACTCTATTACCCAGATACCAGGGGGACAAAAAGGTCGATGTCTGCGGAGATGAATGAAATCTTGTGAATTCTATGACATCAAGGTGAATCAAATGTGACACTGTTCATATGGGAAATAAAATGCCTGCAAGTAGTATAGCCGGCAACAATTTTTTTACTAGAAGTGGTTTATATTATTTTCTTTAAACCTGGGCATTTATATTGATTGGGTATATTAAATACTATATTGGCTGGGTTTTAGAAGTGTCAGCTTACTCCAAATATTATTTGTTTTATTACAATGCAATATTGAGTACAATGCAATAATTTTTGAGATTATTAAAGAATTTTCACATTGTTAGTGTAATGATGATAACATTTTAAATCTGCTAGTTTAATACAGTCATTTATAAAATGTTTCAAATATCACAATGCTTGCACAGTGTGGTAAGATTTAAGGCCTGATGGACACATGGCTACCGCTTTAGCCTTTGGTACCCAGGGCTTCAGGGGTAGAATGCTGTTCGGAATGCACGTTAAACTGTAGGTACCGGTCTATTTAGCCGAAAGTGCGCACAAAATGACTGTAGAGTGACAAAACCAAACCACTTGGTAGACATTTAGACCCAGCCCACGAACCCGTATGGATTTATAGTTGAAGGCAGCCACTGTCGTGAAGCACCAATAGGAAGAAGACTGACTTGACTCCGTGATGCTCTTAAAATCATATGAGACCGGAACGTACTGTTTAAAGTGGATTCCAGACCATAACAAACAGTCCATGGCACCGCCGGGAATCGAACCCCGAAAATGTAACATCGAGAACTAAAATGCTAGGTACTCGGCCATTCAAACACCTTTTAAGCTATAAGCCAGAAAATATTTACGTTCAAATAGCATTAAATTTGCACATTCATATATTTTTCTAACTCCCCTCTCGTGCAATGTCATCTATTGGGACTAGAAAGCATTTCCGCTTCTTTATCTTAATTTATTTTTATCTGTCTGCTGAACCCAATAAAAGCAATGAAAAACATTTTCATCAAGCGTATCGATAGCATAAAAAATAGCCTTTCTCCATTTAGCATGGTGGAGACAATTAAGCGAGAGGATTTGAGTTGATTCATTCCCTCCCGCAGATAGATGTACCTTTTTCTGTGTAGGGTTTCCAGAGACATCTGCTATGTATCGGCTGCTAAAAGCTTTATTTATGTATTTTTTCTGCTCCAGTCGAGTAAATCGAGTTCTCCAGTCCGGCAGACCCATCAGAGTTCTCAAAAAATGAAAGAATGATTAAAAGGATGGAGACAGACAGCAAAACTTCATTATCGCTCCAACCAAGCGACCAGATACTGCGGGACAAAGAGGCTTTTTATTCTAGAAGAAAATTCACAATCAAATCGGTTTGAATTTACACATTCATGTCTTTTCTAACTCCTTCGCTTGTGCAACGCTATTTACCTGCATACCGTAAGGGATAATGACCAATATTTATGCAGCATTCAAGAGACGCACATAAAACATACCACCACAATACATGTATTATACAATGAATACGATGAGTATTTCTTGTATATGAAAACCTATTTATAAACACATATTGACACCCATATCGACGCTACAATATTTTTGTCATAAATAGGATCGTTAAATTCTTGTTCGCTTAGTACAAACTGATTAAGTAAATATATATTCTTATATTGACAATCTCTATCCATGACGATAATCAACTTACTCTATATCCAAGCCTTAGCCAGAAGAAAATTCACTATCCAACATCTTTGAATTCACACATTCATATTTTTTTCAAACTCCCCCTCCCTCATGCAGGTTCGAGACACCGGCAGGGTCATGGATGATTGTAGTAGTTCTGAATCCACTTTAAAGCGCAGATCCTGGTCTAGTATGACTGTAGAGCATCAGTCTGACAACCCTAAAATGTAAAAGATATCATGGCATATTTAGAAATATGCCCAACGGGTATACGTCTTTGGTCCACGAAGGGGCTGTTGCGCCAATGAAAAAGAACAACAATGATAATATTAGTGATGCCAACATTTTAAATCTGCTATTTCAATACAACCATTTAGCAAATGTTTGCACAGTGAGGAAAGATTTTAAAATTTAGGCACTGCAAAAAAAAAAAACTCTCTACTTTGCTGGTGTGTAGGTGAAAAATCTCTTACAGAGTTTTTATTATTTCCACAAAACCGACGGAAAGATAAATACATCAATTGGAAATTAATTTTCAATAACAACCCTTTGAACGATTAAGGATTCTTATTTTAAAAATGCTCATACATTTCTTGATATGAATAAACGATAATCTACTTAGTCTATTTCTAAGTCTTAAGTCAGAAGAAAATTCATAATCAAAACTTTGAATTCGTACATTCATGTCTTTTTCTAGCTCCTACACTCGTGAGACGCCATCTACCCCAACTAAAAAGCATTTCCACTTCATTATCTTAATTTATTACTATCTATCTGCTGAACTCAATAAAAAAACTGATAAAAAATTATCAGCAAACGAATCGATAGCATAAAAAACAACCTTTTCCATTTAGCATGGTGGAAACAATTAAGCGTGAGGATTTAAGCTGATGAATTCCCTCTCCCGCAGATAGATGTACGTTTTTCTGTATTGGGTTCCCAGAGACATCTGTCATGTATCGGCTGCTGAAAGCTTTATTTATTTATTTGGTTTTGCTGCTCAGGCAAGTAAATTGAGTTCTCCAGTCCGACAGATCCATCAGAGTTCTCCCTACAAAAAAAAAAGGATGATTAAAAGGACAGAGACAAACAGGAAAACTCTGTTATCGCTCCATCGAAGCAGGCCAGATATTAGGGAGGGGGAAAGGTCGATGTCGGCAGAGATAATGAAATCTTGTGATTTCTGTGACGGAAGGTGAATCGAATGGGACACTGTCCATATGGGAAATAAAATATCTGTAAGATATATATCCGGCAACAATTTTGTTACTAGAAGTGGATTTTATTATTATTTTAAACCTGGGCAGTTATATTTTTATTGGATATATTAGACACTACATTGCACATTGGCTGAGTTTTAGCAGTGTCAGTTTACCACGGATATTATTTATTTTATTGCAATGCATTGCAGGCATTACAAATTTTTCGAGATTATTAGAGAATTTTCAATTAGTGCAATGATACAAACATTTTTAATCTGCTAAATACAAACGTTTAGCAATTGTTTCAAATTCCATAATGCTTGCACACTGAGGTAAAATTTAAAATTTTAAAACGAAAAGATTTAAGTTTTAAAATTTGTGTGTTTGTGTCGATGTTGTTACTTATCCCAATGGTAGTTGCAGCCTGATGTCCGCTTTGATAGCACTCTGGTCTTCATGTCTTTTTCTTTTTCTAAGTTCCTCGCTTGTGCAACGCCATCTACCGGGAATATAAAGCATTTCCGTTTCATTATGTTAAGTTATTTCCATCTATCTACTGAACCCAATCAAAAACGATGATAATAATTACCAGTAAACGAATCGATAGCATAAAAAATAACCTTTTCCATTTAGCGTGGTGGAAACAATTAAGCGTGAGGATTTAAGCTGATGAATTCCGTCCCGCAGATAGATGTACGTTTTTCTGTATTGGGTTCCCAGAGACATCTGCCATGTATCGGCTGCTAAAAGCTTTATTTATTTATTTATTTGTTTTTGCTTCTTGGGATAGTAAATCGAGTTCTCCAGTCCGGCAGATCCATCAGAGTTCTGGAAAATAAAAAGAATGATTAAAAGGATGGAGACGGACAGGAAAAACTCTATTATCCATCCAAGCGACCAGATACTAGGGGGACAAAAGGTCGATGCCTGCGGAGATGAATGAAATCTTGTGATTTCTGTGACAGAAGGCGAATCGAATGTGACACTGTTCATATGGGAAATAAAATGTCTGCAAGAAAAATAGTCGGCAACAATTTTGTTATTATAAGTGCTTTTATTATTTTTTTAAACCTGGGCACTTTCATTGACTGGATATAATAGATACAATATTGGCTGGGTTTTAGTAGTGTCAGTTTACCATAAATATTATTTGTTTTATTGCAATACAATGAATGCATTACAGATTTTTCACGTAGTGCGATGATCTTACTTTTTAAATCTGTTTGTTTAATACCACCATTTAGCAAATGTTTCAAATTCCAAAATAATTATACAGTGAGGTAAGATTTAAATAATAAGATTTAAGTATTAAAATTTGTGTGTACGTCGTTGTTGCTACTTACTCCAATTAGTAGTTGATGCCTGATGGCCACTTGGCTAGCAGTTTGACCTTCGGCACCACGTATTTCATGATCGAATCCTAACGTTGGCATGGATGTTTATGAGTGGTTCGGAATTCACAACAAACACTAGGTCCCGCTCTATTTAGCCCAAAGTGTGCACGAAATAACCATAGAGCGACAAACCCCAAAATCAAATCATTTGGTATTCATTTAGATCAAGCTCACGAACCCGTATTGTCTCAAGGTTGAAGGGAAAAGTGGCAGCTTCTGTTGTGGAGCAGCCGTAGGTCGAAGTCTGACTTGGCTAAGAGGCACCATGGGACCACCGGACTTGAATCCGAAACCTGGGACACTGAGCACCAGTGCGCCAGGCACTCGTCCACCATGCCTCTTTTAAGCTTTAAGCCAAAGAAAATTCACTCAATCAATTTGCACATTGATATCTTTTTCTAACTCCTCCCCTCGTGCAACGCCATCTACCGTCGCTATAAAGCTTTTCCGCCTTATTATCTTAGTTTATTTCTATCTATCTGCTGAGCTGTAAATCGAGTTCTCTAGTCCAGCAGATCCATCAAAGTTCTACTTCAGGTTTCGGGTTAGAGTTCCGGTGGTACCATGGATGTTTATAGTGGTTCAGAATCCACTTTCAATCTGTGGGTCTCAGTATAACAGGATCATAAAGCGTGGTGGGGATAGTGTTACTCGCGTCCGTAGCAAATGTTCAAGCTACACGAGCTCCCTTTGTAGTCCTAAATGAGTATCAGTGATGCAGCCCTTGCTTTATGGTATAAAGATTAACTGTCTCTGTAGTCTCAGTTGCAATAAAACAACATCAATGTAATGAATGTTAAAGATTGTAGAAGTAAGAATAATGATGAGGTCAGATGGGCGAGTGACTAGAACTCTGACGCTTAGTGCCACAGGTTTCGGGTTCGAGATCCGGCGGTGCCATGGAAGATTGTCGTGGTTCTGAATCCATTTTAAACCGCAGGTTCCGGTCTAATATGACTCCAGATCATTAGGCTGTCGAGTTCTCTACCATGTAAAAACATAGTATATTCGAAATCTTCCAGTAGGCATAAGTTTTTGGTCGACGCTGGGAATTTTGCGGCAATAAAGAAGAACAACAAGAATAATGAAATTAGAGAGTTTTCACGTAGATTAACATCATGACAACATTTTATATCTGCTTAAGTTTGATGCAACCATTTCGCAAATGTTATAAGTTCCGAAATGTTTGCACAGTAAGGTAGGATTTAAAAAACTTTTAACAATAACATTTAAAATTCAGTCACTGCAACGAAAGCCTTGTAAATTGCTTGTGTGTTAGATCTAATAATCAATTAGTGAATTTTGATTTATTTCTTAAGATAGACAGACATATAATTAGAAATAAATTTTCCATCACAACAAGAATTCACAGTGTCCTCAAGAATTCACCACTTACCACTTTGATCAATTAAGGATTTCTGAAATATCCTTCCAACTATATATTCCAACAATATGTATGTCTCATATTTAGAAATTTTTCATCCATTTCTTGAAAGGAGTGAACGATAATCACTTTATTGTATATTTAAGCTTTAAACCAGACGAAAATTCACAATCAAACATTTTTCAATTTGCATATTCATGTCTTTGTCTAACTTCCTCGCTATTGCAACGCCATCTACAGCGACTAGAAAGCATTCACATCATTATCTTAATTTATTTCTATCTATTGAACCCAATAAAAAACGAAGAAAACATTACCAGTAAACGAATCGATAGCATACAAAATAGCCTTTTCCATTTAGCATGGTGGAAACATTTATTTAAGCTGATTAATTCCCTCCCGCAGATAGATGTACGTTTTTCCGTATTGGGTTTCCAGAGACATCTGCCATGTATCGGCTGCTAAAAGCTTTGCTTATTTATTTGGTTTTGCTTGCCGAGTAAATCGAGTTCTCTAGTCCGGCAGATCCATCAGAGTTCTCGGGAAAAAAAAAAAGGATGATTAAAAGGATGGGGACAGACAGGCAAACTCTATTATTGGTCCATACAAGCGACCAGATACTAGGGGGGCGAAACCGATGTCGGCGGAGATGAATGAAATCTTGTGATTTCTGTGACAGAAGGTGAATCGAATGGGACACTGGTCATATGGGAAATAAAATATCTACAAGATATATATCCGGCAACAATTTTGTTACAAGAAGTGGATTTATTATTTTTTTAAATCCAGGCACTTACATTGACTGGATATATTAGACCAGATTTGGCCAACCGCGGCCCGCCTTGAATATTTCCCTGCCCCTGAGATATTTTTATTTTGTTTATTTTTATATATTTTTATGTTTCATTTTTAGTATTATATATTTCTTTACAATATGCGTTTAGTATCCTTATTATTATATTATCCATGTTTATATGTAAGAATAAAAGCAAACAAAAAATAATAGCTCATTATGTTTCAATTTTTACTCCAAAAATGTCTACAATGGACCTAATTCTAATATGGAAATATTTATATGCTGCCCGCGGAGTTAGGATGCATTTCCAAAGTGGCCCGCAAGATCATTTTTGTTGGACACCCCTGTATTAAACATTACATAGTTTAGAATTTACTGGTGTCAGCATACCACAAATATTATCGATTTTGTTGCAATGCATTGAATGTTAAATATTTTAGCAATTAACAATAATAATGTGATCTGATGGCTGAATGACTAGCACTCTGTCGCTTGTTGCCACAGGTATAGGTTTCGAGTGCCGGCCGTGCCGTAGATGATAGTAGTGGTTCGATTCCACTTTTAAACCGCAGGTCCCGGTATAGGACCTGTCATGCAGAGGATAAGGCTGGTCACTCTACCATGTAAAGAGAAAACATCGCATATTTCGAAATCTGCCAATAGGCATACGTCTTTGGTCCACCATGGGGCTGTTGCGCCAATGAAAAAGAAAAAGAACAACAATAATAATATTAGAGAATTTGCATGTAGTGAAATGACGAGAACATTTTAAATATGTTTAAATTTTGATACAACCATTTAGCAAATGTTTCAAGTTGCACAATGTTTGAATAGTAAGGTAATATTTAAAAGTTTTAACAATAATCAGACATAGCAATCCATTACTTTCGATTGAATAGATGAATGATTGGAGCCAGTAATTTACATTTGCTTTTTAAAAATCCTATTTTAGCTACTAAACAATTTTAGTTGCAATGAAAATATAGTTAAAGGGATTTATAAAGCACAATGTTTCACATTCTGTTTTATAGCAGCCATTAGTACAGGTGCACATTAAACTAATGTCAATCTATTTAATAACAACCTATCATTAAGTCGACGTTATTATCAATGTTTGAAACATATCCAGACATTTCAACGTACTCATTAGCTGCTTTCAAAACAAACTATTCACTTGAAGGAAAAGTGACCCGAGACAAAAATTTCAGTTTTAAGGTTACACGGCATCAATTTTTTACACGATATGATGTAAAAAACTTCAAATAGAATATGGTTATGATTGTTATATATACTCATAAAGTATCTTTGTTGAATTATCGTACCAATAAACTAACATGAAATCTCATAATTTATGAAATAAGGTTGATTCACTTCCTTGAAAACATATAAAGTTGATTCACTTATATAAAAGGTTGATTCATAAATATATAAGGTGATTCATTTATATATAAGGCTGATTCATTTATATATAAGTTTGATTCATAAATATATTAGATTGATTCATTTATATATACGGTTGATTCATAAATATATAAGGTTAATTCATAAATATATAAAGCTGATGCACTTATATATAAGGTTGATTCACTTATATATAAAGCTGATTCATTTATATATAAAGCTGATTCATAAAATTTCTAAGGCTGATTACTAAATATATAAGGTTGATTCACTTATATATAATGTTGATTCATAAATGTATAAGGTTGATTCATTTATATACACAGTCCAGTCACATTAATGTGACCACCACCTACTTTCGACGTCAACGTGAAATAACCCATCACAAAAGGCAGGTGGCAGCACATTGCAGTGGAGTGTATATAAAGAATTCCACTTAATACCACTTAAATACCACATTCCACACTCCACTTAAAACCACCAGAATATACAAGAGTGTATATTCTGGCTTTTGACAGGTGGTCACATTAATGTGACTGGACTGTGTATATGAAGATTGGTTCTCTTATATATAAGGTTCATTCACTTTCCTTGAAAATTTTCTTAATCAGGCGCATATTTTCCATCCTATCCCTTTCTTCCCACATTTTGACGAATTTGAAATACGTCACTGCTGTTCCCAATCCAATATTTCCTCTCCAAATCCGAGGGTTGTTCGGAGGGGATGTATAAGCAGGTTATTTTTCGCAGAGTAATCGCTTCTCGTTGGAGAGAGAATCGCACTTTTCGAGCGATCCATTAACAGGGGATCTTTTAAAACCCATGTTCTGAAAGCGATCCCTTAATTCTCTTTTCTGCAGCTTGTTTGATCATCGTGCGGGAAGTAAATGGCTATCATTCACTCGGGCTTAACATCACCGCTGACAAATAGGGTGGATGTTTGCACGGCTTGCCATGCTTGTCCCCAGTTTGATAGTTCACTGGGTGGCTCGATTTAACAATTTTGACCTGCTGACTAATTTGTAATTTATGTACTACTTTAGATACTTTATTAAACGATGTTTTTAAAACGGGATATGGATTTTAGCAACTTTGTAGGCATTGCATTGAAGTTATTTTGTAGGTATTGAACTGAAGTCATTAGCTGTTTTAAAAATAAAAACTATTCACTTGTAAGAAAATTGACCTGAGTAAAAAATATTTCAGTTTTAATTTGATCATATATGACATCATAAAAATACTAAAAACCTTTAAACAGAATATGGTAATTAATAATACATATATATGCTCATAAAGTACTTTTTTTGAATTCTCGTGCCAATAAACCAACATGAAATCTTTCCATTTATGAAATAATGTTGATTCTCTTCCTTGAAAATATATAAGGTTGATTCATTTATATATATAGTTGATTTGCGTGTATATAAGCCTGATTCATCAATATACAAGGTTGATCCACTTATATATATAGTTGGCTCATAAGTATATAAGGTTGATTCATTTATATATAAGGCTGACTCATAAATATATAAGAGTGATTCACTTCTATATAAGGTTAATTCATAAATATATGGGGTTAATTCTCTTATATATATAAGGTTTTTGATTTATATATAAGGTTGGTTCATAAATATATAAGAATGATTCTTTATATATAAAATAGATTCACTTATATATAACGTAGATTTATAAATATATAAGGCTGATTCATAAATATATAAAGTTGATTCACTTATATATAAGGTTGATTCCCTTATATACACGACGGATTCATAAATATATGAGACTGAGTCACTTACAGTATATATAAGATCGATTCACTTTCTTTGAAAATTTTCCTGATCAAACAATTGTTTTCCATACTATCCTCTTCTCCCCACACTTTGACGAATTTCAAATGCGCCAGTGCTGTTCTAAATTCAACATTTCCTCCCAAACTCCGAGGGTTGTTCGGAGGGGTTGTACCAACAGGAGTTATTTTTCACAGATTACATCCCTGCCTAATCGCCCCCGTTCGAAAAGCGATCTACTAATTCTCTTTTCTGCAGCTTGGATTTGATCACCGCGCGGGAAGTAAATGGCTTTCATTCACTTTTCGGCTCAACATCACCGCTGACAAATAGGGTGGATGTTTGCACAGCTATCGGTGCTTGTTCGCAATTTGATATGTTTTGATAGGTTTTCGCAATTTGATAGGTGGCTGGATTTAACAATTTTGACCTTTGACTAATTTATAATGTTGATATGCTTTATTAAAGAATGTTTTTAAAGTAGGTTAGGGATTTTAGCAACTTTGTAGGTATTCAACTGAAGTTATCTACAAATTCAACTGTCAAACTGCCATTTAATCGTGTTCAAAATATGACAGGGTGATTATAATTAAAGTTCCGCATTCAAAATGCTGTAAAAAAGAACCACTCGTCACAAAGAAGTTCACATTTGAATTAAAATACTCAAGAAGAAGGGGGAAACGGTACGACATCAAAAAAAAAGTACCAAAGTGTATTAATAGATGGTGTTGTAAGCGATATATAGAAAGTGAATTCGGCTGCCAGTGATAGTTTGAATCGAAATGACAACGTATTTGGCTGAGTTGCACTTTAAAAAATATATGCTTGACTGCGTTGGTTTTTTTTTGACTGAAAAATGTCTTCCAAGTCATTCAGCAGTTGTGACACTGTGAGTCGACAGCCCATCCATCACGGCAAGGTCATAACTATTTGGATGGGAAAATCGGCGAACTTTTTATATATATATATTTTTTTTGATGCTGTACCGTTTCCCCCTTCTCTAAGTATCTTCAGTTCAAATTTAAACTCATTGTGACAATAGTTCTTTTTTACAGCAATTTGAAAGAAATGAATTATAATCTACCCTAATTTGTACTCATAAATTATTTTTGTTGAATTCTCGTGCCATATATGTTTGATTCAACATGAAATCTTGCCATTTATGAAATAAATTCAAATTGAAGATTATAAAGTTTGATTCACTTTCCTTGAAAATTTTCCTGATCTAATATTTTCCATCCTATCCATATCTGCCCACATTTTGACGAATTTGAAATACGTCACTGCTGTTCTCAATCCAATATTTCCTCTCAAACTGCGAGGGTTGTTCGGAGGGGGATGTACAAACAGGAGTTCGCAGATTACCACCCCGAGTACTCGCTTTCTCGTTGGAGAGAGTGATTTGCACTTTCGAGCGATCCATTAACGGCCTTTTTAAGAACCCCGTTCGAAAGGCGATCCTCTTTTTTTTCTGCAGCTTGTTTGATCACCGCGCGGAAGTGATGGCTTTCAATCTGCCGGGCTCAACATCACCTCTGACAAATAGGGTGGATGTTTGCACAGCTCGCGATGGTTGTTCGCAATTGGATAGGTGACTGCATTTAACAATTTTGACCTGCTGACTAATTTATAATTTATATACTCTTATGGATACTTTATTAAACAATGTTTTTAAATTAGAGCATGGATTTTAGCAACTTTGTAGGTATTGAACTGAATTTATTTTGTAGGTATTGAACTGAATTTATTTTGTAGATATTGAACTGAACTCATTAGCTGTGTTCAAAACAAACTATTCACGTGTAAGAAAATTGACCAGAGTAAAAAAAAAAATCAGTTGTAATGGATCATATATGACATCATAAAAATTAAAAAACTTCAAACAAAATGTATTAATAATACGTATGTATACTCATAAAACATTTTTTTTAATTCTCGTACCAATAAACCAACAAGAATTTTTACCATTTGTGAAATAAGGTTGATTCACTTCGTTGAAAATATATAAGATTGAATCCTAAATATACAAGATGGATTCACTTATATAAATAGTTGGTTCAGAAATATACAAGATTGATTCAAAAAATGATTTAAAATAATGATGATTCATAAATACTTAAAGTTGATTATCTTATGTATAAGATTGATTCTTAAATATACAAGGTTGATTCACTTATATATAAGGTCGATTCATAAATATATAAAGTGGATTCATAAATGCAAGATTGATTGTCTTATCTACGAGGTTGGTTCTTAAATATATAAATTTGTGTCTATGTATAAAGTTGATTCACTTATCTATATGGTTGATTCATAAATATATATAGTTGATTCACTTTCCTTGAAAATTTTCCTGATCAAACACATATTTTCCGTCCTATCATCTTCTCCCCACACTTTGACGAATTCGAAATACGTCACTGCTGTTCTCAATCCAATCTTTCCTCCAAAATCCGAGGGTTGTTCGGAGGAGTAGTACCAACAGGAGTTACTTTTCACAGATTACTTCCCATTAACAGAGTAATCGCCTTTCATTCTCTTTTCTGAGCTTGTTTGAGGGTAAATGTCTTTCAATCGCACAAATAGGGTGTCGAGCGATCCATTAACAGGAGTCTTTTTTTAAAATCTTGCTCGAAAGGCGATCCGTTCATTCTCTTTTCTGAGCTTGTTTGATCACCGTGTTTAAGTAAATGTCTTTCATTCACTCGGGTTCAGTATCACCGCTGACAAATAGGGCGGATGTTTGCACAGCTATCGGTGCTTGTTCGCAATTTTAAAGCTGGCTGGATTTAACAATTTTGACCTGGTGAGTCATTTATAATGTATACACTCTTATAGATACATTATTAAACAATGTTTTTAATGACATGGATGTTGGACATGGACATGGATTTCGACAACTTTGTATTATTGAACTTTGTAATAATCGAAGTCATCTAAAATATAACTTTCACCGTCCGTGGACGTCCTCCACTTACGTAGGATACGAACAGCACGAACGTATTAACACCGTTAGATAAATAGCTCATTTCATTTAATTTTTGTTCCATTTATATGATTAATTCATTTGTTTTAATTAAAATTAAATGTAAAATACCAAATAAACGTTTGTATATATATATATATATAAAGTTATTTTTATAAGCAAACATTTTTGAATTAACACGCGTTCATCTCTAAATTGACAGAGGCTTGATGGTTGAGGGAGTAGTGCTGTAGTGCTCGGTACTACAGGTTTCTGGTTGCATCCCAGTGGTCCATCGATATTTGTATTGTGTCGTGTCGAAATGGTATCACTATGTATTTATAGATATATTTGCATTAAGGCATCATTTTTGAAATCCTTATATAATTCATGTGTTATGGTGGAATATTTTATATGTGTCTTTTGGAAGTGTATATATGAGAGTCACTAGCCCTTAAAGTTCAAAAAATGATTTTTCCACAGGTTTAGATTTTCGCTCTACGGACATTTTTTACTCACTTTGGATTAATTAGACCAGTACCTACAACTTAGCATGGATTCGAACCACTAACAAATATCCATGCCACCGCCAGGATTCGAATCTAAAGCAGGTGGTACCAAAGACCAGAGAGTTAGCCAATTGGCCATCATGCCGCTCTGCGTGATATAAGTATTTCAACAACATTATTGCCATAGGCCCCAGTTTCCGGATGTAATAGGTCTTTTGAACAGATCGGATTCGCATCCGATAAGCTCTAGTGACCCTTTTTCAAAGGACACACATAAAATATTCCACCATGACACATGAATTATATAAAAATTACAAACAATATTTCCTTAATAGAAAAAAATATTTGTACATAGATTGACACGACAAATAACTTGGAATCCACTTTAAACCTTGGTCTAAATAGCACTCATGTGCGAAAAATGCCCGTAGAGTAACAAACCAAATTTTTTTTTTTATTTTATGCTATGTTAGTATCTGAATTTTATAATAAAATCTATTCCCTATATAGTTATGAATATTCAAAAATTAATAACTATATAGTGAATAGTTAATTAATAGCTATATAATTTAATAGCTATATAGGGAATAGTTTTTATTACCCCTGATATACTTATAGAGTACCAAAATTTTTATTTTAAACATTTAGAAAAGAAATTTATGATTTTCCATGTAACTTTTAAAAGGCGTTATTTTTGGTCTGTAATTTATTATTTTGAATCTGCGCATCTTTGATAAGACGTGGTTCTGCAATCCTTTGGTAACTATAAAACTTTTGAAATAATATTTCCCAAATAGATTGTTTCGAAACTTTCTTTTCTAAACAAAGTATCGAAACAATCTATTTGGGAAATATTGTTCCTTCAGACAATAAAAATTTTAACTATACATATTTGATGAATGAGACAAAGCAGAACTAGTACATTTGTATTTTGCTTTTTAAAAACTGCTTTTCTAACTAAAAATAAACAAATAGATTATTACTTAAAAGTTAAATTCAATAATGGATGAAAGTAACTAAATATATCACGTAATTGTAAAAAAAGTTAGTTATGGAAGAAACTGTTTTTATTTAATCATCATTACAATCTCTCATGATATTTCAAAAGCTGTACTATGGAAACATGATAAATATATTTTTCGTGCAACATCTTTTGAAAATAATTAATAAATATTTCAATATATTTCTTTATCTTAGGCATTGAAACTACACTAAACCAGTTTAATAATTAAAAAAATACTTGCTTTAAGTGATTTGATGTTGAATAAAAATGAATCATTTATATGTAAAAAAGATTGTAAGTATATTTAAAGATATGATTCAATAAATCTGAGTAGCATAACAATAAAAAAATCATATGACTGAATTATAATAAATAAAGTATACAACAATACTTCCTCCTACTCACTGGAAAGAGCACCCGTTGTGGAAGGAAGGAGAAATGATTAGGTGACCTACAGACTCTCACCCGGTGAAGAAATATATTTCGCGCACCCAAAACATCTAGTCACTGGGAAGGTTTAGGGAATGAAGGTAGTCATCATTTCTGATTTGGTTTCCTTTGTCACTCTAATGTCATTTTTGCTCACTTTAGACAAATTTGACCAGGACCTACAGTTTAAAGTAGTTTCCGAACCATTCATAAACCTCTATGCCTAGGAAAGGATTCGAACTTGTAGCCTGTGGTACCAAAGGTCAGAGCCCTAGCTAATTGGCCAGCAGGTCGCTTGTTCTATGAAATGTTCTCAAAATGTATTAATCAAATATATGTATCTCCAATCAATTTCTACAATACGCTATCAAATGTCTTTGAAAATCATTAACCGGATATGCCAAATAGGTCGTCATCCTTTATGATGAACCATCGTGCATTAGTGATCATTTGAAGAATTTATTTCCTAATAATTTTATACTATTAAATCTGGTTTTTACTGTTAAACAGCAAACCCAGCACACATATGTGATAATGGGACGCATGTAGAAGAATAGAATAGTAGTTTCAGAATAGTAGTTTATTCCCAGTACAGAAGGAAGAATCGTGTTTGATGACAGAATATAAAGTGCCCTTTTCTTCATATACTTAACATGGGAACAGAAAGATTATTTTTATCAAGAGTTACACCCAAGTATTTAATGTAGTGATTTAATGATCGTAAATAGTGATGAGCGGAAGAGGACATTACTTTTACTAGTGAGGAGAATTTCAGTTTTATTAGAGTTAAGATGGATTTTCCATCTGATAAACTAGATTTCTCTAAAATAGTAATGTAATTTTGAAGAATTTTAATACGAAGTTGTATATTAGTAAACTGGACACCAATAGCAGTATCATCAGCTTAGATTGGTTAGGTTTGTCGCTCTAGGGTTGTTCGATAGCTCAGTCACAAAAATAAACTCAAGTAAAAAACGTGGACTGTATAAATTAATTTCCTTTATTTAGGCAGCCATCAAGCTCGAAGATGGACTGCCACACGCAACCTTTCTCGTTGGTTACACTTATTGAACTCTTTTACTTATGCAGCCATCAAGCTCGAAGATGCACTGCCACACGACCTTTCTCTTTGGTCGTAGTTGTTCAACTCATTTAGTTTATGCAGCCATCAAGCTCGAAGATGCACTGCCACACAACCTTTCTCTTTGGTCGCTGAGTTTCAACTCCTTTAGTTCATGCAGCCATCAAACTCGAAGATAAACTGCCACACGACCGTTCTCTTGGGTCGTAGAAGTTCAACTGACTCTTCTGTTCTGACTGTTTTTTCTGGATATAGGGCGTTGACCTCCCCTATGCAGGGGAACCTGGGTTTCGACGTAACAAGGGTCATTTTTTTTTGTGCACACTTTAGGTTAAATAGACCGGGACCTACAGCTTAATGTGGATTCAGAACCACTAACAAACATACTTTCCAGCGCCAGGATTCGAACCTAAGCCTGAGGTTCCAAAAGGCCAGAGCGCCAGCCAATTGATCATCAGGCCGCCATCATGCTAGAAATAGTGAAGAATCTTATTGATAAGGAAGATGTCATTGATAAAGATATTGAAAAATATCTGTCCAATAAGTGAGCCTTATGTTAACACCGGCTTTTATAGCTTTAGAGGAGGAATATTAATTTTAAATTTAAACAATAAAGTCCCTATTGGAATTATAAGATAACACTAGGCGAAAGAGATGGGATGTTTGTAGCAAATAATTTATGGATAAAGCTTTCAACTGAAACACGATCAAAAGGCTTTAGGAAATTGAATCCAATGGTAAGATTTATTCATCAGGTCTTCAGAGATCAGTTCAGTGATTATAAGAAGCTGGTGAGTGGTAAAAGATTAGTGAAACGAAATTATTGTTGTGGAATCGTAAAGTTAGAAGGATAAAGATAGGCGAGTTAATTTTGTTAAGGAGGACAAATTTAACAAATTTGCTATGAGTGAAAAGAGGAATAGATCGATAGTTTATGGGATTAGAAGGATATTTTATTGGATTGAGAATGAGTTAAATTATTGCAGTTTTCTAAGTTTGGGGTAAATAGGAAAATTTAATAATGACGTCAAAATTATTTAAGTTATTATTTTATTAGCTATTATAGTTATATATTGTTTATATATTAATTTTCTGTACTATATATCAATTTTTCTACTTCGGCACAAAAAGTCCCATGGTTAGGCCAAGGCCGTCTGCTTGCTGGCAGATTTCGAGACAGAAGATGCTTTCTTTTACAATATATAGGGCTATCAAACTACCAAATGCTCTACAGTCATATTAAACCAGGACCTACGGTTTAAAGTGGATTCGAACATCCATGGCACCACCGCTAATGAACCCGTAAATGGTGGTACAGCTCGTCACTGGCCATCAGGGCTATATATTATATATATAGGCATCAGGCTCTATATTATATATATAGGGCATCAGGCTATATATTATATATATAGGGCATCAGGCTATATAACTATATTAATGCCTCTACTATATGAAAATTAGAAAACAATTAGAATTTATAGAAATTATTTGTCGCCCAAAATTTATAGTTTACCTTTTTATTTATAAGTAGATTATTCTGACTGAAATAATAAGGAGGTTTAAATGAAGAATCAAATATGGAAACAAAGAAATTCTTCAGTGATGTATATGCCATATTCATCAATGATGAAATATGGCATTATATCACGGATGAAATAATGAGTTTTACCAATTGGCATCTATATCTATACTTTATACCTATACCAATGATTATACCAATTATCATCTATTTAACTGTAATTTATACCTATACCAATGAGTTATACTAATTATTAGCTATATCTATAATTTATACCTATACCAATGAGTTACACCAATACCACCTATATCATTAATTTATACATATACCAAGGAGTTATACAATTATCATACTTGTAATAAAAAAGGAAACAAAATTATTTCAGTTTTACAAAAAGCAGAAAATTTTGATTATAAATATCCTTCAAATACAGTGGATGTTGGAAATTACACAATACTATTGATATTTATAAAATGTGGACAGCTCCTTATTCACAAAGAAACTGTCGTTCAGAAAACATATAATATAATCTACTCTTCTTCTTCAATTGCGCAAACAGCTCCATAGTTGGCCATGGTCGTCTGCATTCTGCAGATTTTAGGATAGGAGATGTCTTTCTTTTAAGGAATAGGGTTGTCAGCACTATTCCCTACAACCATATTCAACCGTTACCTACTGTTTAAGATGAATTCCAAACCACTATAAAAATCCTTACAACCACCGGAACTCAAATCCTATGTCACCGAGAGCTAGTCCCTCAGCCTCAGACAAGATATGAATTCAGAAGTAATGAATACAAGATTTCATTACTTCTGAATAATTTTAATGATTTAAGTCTTATCTATTTTAACAATGAATGACAACTTAGATATCATACATAATATGCAAATATTTAAGAGATCAGGAAAGATTAATTGACAACTAAGGTATCGTAAATAATAAACAAAATATTAAAAAAAAAAAAAACAAGAAAGATTAATTCAACGAAAATTAAGGAAAGTTATTCTATAATCTAGAAAAAAACATGCAAACATAAATTCTTTTATGAAAATACATAGTTAAAGTGTATTTCATCAACAATGTTTCCAAAACTCAATTAACTAAACTAAATTAAGTAAGCTTCATAGACTCAGAGTCTTTAAAAACACGGTTTTTTAAAAGCAATCAAGCAACAACTCATTGTCTTAATTAACATCTTAACTTAAGAAATAATGCATTTTTCATCACGTAATAATTATAAATTAAAACTCTAATTACACAAAGCAAACACAAACCAAATTATAATTTGAAAATCTTTCATTAAAAATGTAGATCCCTGTCCACCAAAGCATTGAATTGAATAACTCCAGTAATGTTTTCTTTTCTTCTATTTACTGAAATCTTGTCTCGCGACGGGAAATTAATCATTGACAGTCATTAAAGCTGCAGACGACGCAACTCTGCATGCAAATGAGGGAGACCCATCCAACCTTGTGGTTGTTCTTGACATCACAATTAAAAGAATCCACTCTCGCTTTGTATAAAACTTCCGTGATACATTCACCTTTTTTTTATTAAAAGAAGTACAACTTTTTGCAGCTGTTCAAAATCTGCTCTTGACATATAAATGAGCGATTTTTCAAATGGAGAAGCTCAGCTGGTTTCGTTATATTACATAACATATATTTTTATTGCCCTTTTAAAAAATTACTTTTTTTCATTCAATTTTGACATCATTATCTTTAATTAATTTGTAGTTATCTCAACTTCATTGATCTGTAGTAGTTAGCAAACTTAAATAAACATTTTATCATGTATCTCACTTGGTAGATATCTAATCTAGACCACGCCCACGAACCCGTACGATCTCATGGTTGAAGGGATTGGGATGCTACTTCCTGTTGTGATGGAGTTCCCGTAGGGGCGAAGTCTCGACTTGTCTCCGTGACACACTTACAGTCAAATGAGCCGGGACCTACTGCTTAAAGTGGATTCTGAAACACCACAAATATCCATGGAATTTCCGGGACTCTAACACAAAAACTGTGGCACCCAGCTTTAGTCACTCAGCCATCAGTCCCCATAATTTTCTATATTGTCACCAACAGTCCTATGTTGAGAAAAGGCTGCCTGCGTACTAGCACATTTTGAGACTGGAGATGTTTTCTTTTTACAGTGTAGATTTGCCAGCCCTATTCCCAATGCTCTACAGTTATATTGGACAACAAATTCTGTACAGTTATACAGTTCTGTACAGTTCTACAGTTATATCTACTACTACACAAATATCCATATCACCACCGGGATTCGAACCCGAAATCTGTAGCATTTAGTGTCAGAGTACTAGTCAATCTGCAGTCAAGCCCCATAATATATTCTGCCTTTAGAAATTTTCATTTCTTTTGAATATTTTTAATGATTTATATTCAATCGATTTAAAAATGAACAACATTTTAAGGATCATAAATAATAGCAAGTTATTTATATAAATACAAGATCGAGAAACATTAATTCAATAACAAACTAGACATCATAAATAATAATAAAATATTTAAAAAGAAAATCAAGAAAGAAACATTCAATAAACCTTAAGTCAATATTAAGCTATAAACTAAAAATAAATACAAAACATAAGCTTCTTATGAAAATACATAGTTAAAGTTTATTTCATCAACACTATTTTCAAAACTCAATTAATTGACTAAATTAAGTCAGCTTCATAGAATTGGGAGTCGTTAAAACACAGTTTTTAAAAGCAATCAACCAACAACTCATTGTCTTACTTAACAACTTAACAAATAATGCATTTTTTATCCCATAATAATTATAAATTAAAAATCTAATTTACTCGAAACGAACTCAAACCAATATATAATTTAGAACTCATTCATTAAAAATGTATATCCTTGTCCTCCAAAGACGAGTGCATCAAATTGAATAACTCCATTAATTCTTCTTTCTTCTTATTGACTGAAATGTCTCGCGACGGGAGATTAATCAGTGACAGTCATTAAAGCTGCAGACGACGCACGCGAACTCTCCCGTGCAAACGAGGAGACTCATCCAACCCTGTGGTTGTTCTGGACATCACAATTAAAAGAATCAACTCTCGCTTTGTATGAAGCTTCCGTGATACTACGTCACCTTTTGTTTTTAAAAGGATATACTCTTTTTTTGCAACTCTTTAAAAATCTGTTCTCGACATATAAAATGAGCGATTATTCTAATGGAGAAGTTCAGCTGGAGCAATACGTAACC
>BPLR01020357.1:0-55079 GCA_021605095.1 Caerostris extrusa | reverse complement strand
AATTCATATATTAATAGAGCATACACACCATTTCCTACATATTATTATTTCATTATTATTATTATTGAAAGTGTATAGTATGGCGAAATCTTGTTTTACTTAATTCCAGTGAAACATTTTAGAAAAAAATAACTCAAGAAAAAGAAAACTACATCATAAAAATATATAATACTAAAACTGATCTGATTCACCCCCTCAAGCAGAAATCTGAAAATTTTAAGTAATCATTTAATGAATAAATATGTATCCAATATAATGAATTAAGGGCACAATGAATCTTTCTAAGTCTAAATTAATCATATAAAAATAATATTTATCATTGAGAAAAAAAGATGAACTTCTACAATGTTTCTCTGAAATAGCACGATCAAATGCCACATCTAAAATGTCTTGAAATCGATGGGAGTATAAGCATCTATAAAAGCTGAAAAACTTCTTAGTGTGATACTTATCATGATCATATGCCCTCTATATTCTAGATAAATCTTTTCCTTTAATTTTTTACACTCACCATTAGATTTAAATATTTCTTCTTTGTGGTCAAATTTTCAAGAATAATCAAAAATAACTTCCTTAAAAATCTTCAGCTTGTATGACCCATACCAAGAGCTGCTTCCATGATTCTAAAAAATAGCTTACAAATAAAAGCACCTAAAACGAATTTTTATGGAATTTAATTACAATTAGCACATAATTTTTCAAATTTCTCATAAAGGGCCATATATTATAATACATGAGATAATGGCTAAACATAATTAATAAAATTTTAGGATTAAAAATTTAGTAATGTAATTATGATATTAAAATTGAAAGAGATTTTTAAAAAAAGTCAAAAGAATTTAATAGATTTTAAAGAGATAAAAAGATTTAATTTTAAATTTAAGCTACAAAAGTATCAATATTATTATTATTATTTTAAACTTTAAAGAATGTCTAGTGCAATCTGTAACATTTATGATACTGCAACATTGAGTTTTTATGTGTTTTTCAATTTATTATGGGCAAATTAAAGAAATGGTATAACATTATTAGATTTGCTGTTTCTGATATATTAAATCCCCACATTAAAATAAAATCTGAGTAAATGTTAACTGAAATTTCTTTCAGTGGTAAAAGTAAAATAACAAATCCAAGAATTTTCAACTACAATTTAATTTTATAAATAAAATTTGGTAAAAAATAGTTTTAACAAAATTCAATGACTATAATGAAAGTTGCAGTTTTTGTGTGATACACTAGTTAAACACATTCAGATACACCTCACCCATTTATGAAAAAAAAAAAAAAAAAAGATATAAATATAAAAACTTACTTGTTATTTTCTCTAGTTGTTCAAAACCTTCCAGTGGCTTTTAACATAACCAACCTATAACTTTACAGACCATGACAATTTCTAACAGCCGTTCATGCACACAAGTAGACATATTCGAATTTTAAACACCATAATCCTAAAAAGGGAATCCCCCACATTTGCATATAAAGCCTAGAAATAAAACAAAATCCTTCATTCTAATAAAAATACATTCATTACAAAAACTTGCTCATTGTCAATGTGGGCTATGTTTGATGACATGATAAGTTTTTTTTATATTTATTTGTTAAGCATATTTTTTGATTTCATATTTATAACCTTATAGTACACATGATACATTTTCCAAAATATCAACATCCCATTTGTTTTATCTTTTTAAAAATAAATTCATCACCCTTCCTTGGTTAAATATGTAGAAATATTGAATCATCTCCTCAATTGTATCACAACCTTTTTTCCCATATAACATAAACATATTATAGTTCAACTTAACTAATTTGTAAGTAGGTTACAAAATTATGAGCATTTATAAAGCAACATAAAATAAAGAGAAATTTTAAGTTTTAAGTGTTGCAGATATAATAAAATGTAGTACTTTTTAGATTTTTTTGTACAAAATTATGTAATTATTTCTGAATTTTCCTAGAATAAACTTATCAATACAGAAAATAAAAAAGTATAAAAGAAATATCTGGTAGATTCAAAACATAGCAATTCTAAAATCATGTTTGCAACAAAATAATGTGGATCATTTATTAAAGAAACAAACAGAAATAGTTCCATAACTTTAAAATTTCTACATTTTTATCTGCCTGTTGATGATTCTCATTATATTCTAATTACAAAAAAAAACAGCATACACTGTTTATACTTAATGCTTTTCTTTTATTTATTATATAATTTTTCTAAATTTTTCTTTATAAGTTTATATGACATTTTTTTTAACTCTACACAATAAATACATTTTATAACAGAAAGCCCTTATAATATTTTAAACACAATATCTGCAACAGATAGATATTTTTAATTATAACCTAAGCTAATATAATTTATTTGAAATCAAATAGTTTTTTAAGGAAACTATCTTACCATATTTAGTATAATCCATCCATAAAATCATCTTGTAGGCAATTTTTCCATCAGGGCTCTTCAAAACACGCTTGCTTTTGCACATAATTTTGGCTCTCCTTATCTTCTTTCATGTTGAATATACCTTTTGTTATTCTTCACATAATGAGGATATTCACTATTGTAATTATACAAAAATTTAGGAGCATATACTTTTTCAGAATGAATATAATTTAAATTATTCATATTTTATAGAATTAATGATAAAAAATGAAACATCATAAATTAAATGTAAGACAAAATGTAATATATCTTTCCACTTTTTCTCGACTACCCTTAAAATAAAATGTAGAAATACTTAACTAAATTGCATTTAAAAATATGACTACAAATTTAATATATTTACAAAGAAAATAATCTAATTACTTGTTTTTTAGGAGATTAAATTATTATATTTCAGATAAAAATCATAAAATTTTTAAACATCATTTTGTGTCTAATTAATATTAAACCTTCAATTAAAAATTAGTATTAGTCAGTTGGAAAATGCAGATTTTTGTCCAAAGACCATCCAATTAAGAATTTACACAATTTTTTAAAAATACAAACCTTCACGGAGAATAACATACAACAAATGATAAAATATTCAGAAATGATCAAATTTAATTAACAGGCTAGCAAATATAATAATTTTCCAAATGGAATCAAGTTTATGCTTAATTTAAAAAACCCACATATATTTTTATAGCACATACAACATACTGTTTCAAAACATTTTTACACACAACACTTTAGAGAAGAAATTGCTTTTTAAAGGTACTAGAACCAAAAAAAAAAAATAAAAAATCTTCCTGGTTTTTAAAAATCTCATTGTTAGTATATAATTAAAGCTGAAAACACTATGCAAAAGCTAACCATGAAAATTTTGTTATTAGATTTTAGTATTTACAAAATGTCATCATTTAATTTTTAAAACCATCACTTTTGAAATTTATCGAGGACAGAAGTTATAAAACTGTAAACATAGAAACTAAAAAAATAATAGTTAAGTTAAAAAAAATTAATTTTCATCTCACTAATAAAATCTTTTAATTGCAATATATTAACAAAATATAAATAGAAGTCACGTGCTATGAAACCAAAAAGTTAGTGAGATTAATAAAAGCTCATTTAATACAAATAAACAAATCACATACTAATAATTATTATTTATTTATAACTCTTCAATGTAATAATGACTACATGTTTTAATTATATTTTCATAAGTACAATTTTAAATTATGAACACATATAACATGCTCATACCAGCATCTTCAAAAGGTTTAAGTTTCTTGAGTTTAGCTAAAGCTTTATAGTATCCATAGTCTTGTGAACCATCTATTTGAAATTCTGTAAATTTAAATTCCTTTAATTCAGTATAAGTTGATTCCATGCCTGCAATAGATGTTGACATTATGATAAATTGCATGAGATGGCTGAAGAATAATAGTTAATTTCATAACAAAAAAGTTTATTTAAGATTTTAAAATATATAAATAGTGAGAAAAGTTTTAGTAGTAATTGAAGAAATGAGAATTTTTATTAGAAAATTTAATACTTTTTTCAAAAATATGGCAAATTCAAAAATAATTGTATTTTTAAAAATAAACATTTAAAAATTTTCTAATGGAAACTTATCACAGGCAAAATGAATAATATAAGTTAAAAAAAGAATACTTTTAATCTGTAATAGATTGTAATTATTTATTTTAAATTATGTACATGGCTTTCTTTAAATTTACTTTAAACACATATAAAAAATATATAATAAATTTATTTGAAATTCTTATATCAGTAGTCTAACTTTTTTTTATGTATATGAAAAGAAAATTATTTAATATAATGAATTTCAAAAAGAATAAAAACAAACAGAAATAATTATATTTTAATTTGAAATACTAGAAACTAAAACATTGGACATGGAAGAATCTATTTTTAATCTACTTTATAAAACAAACTACATTTTTCATAGTGAAACAAACTAGTATTATACACAATTCTTATCAAAGCTTTAAAAATAGTCATAAAAATGCATTTTCATTTGAAAAATTTTCGAATTTAGAGTTTATTAAATGCATTTTATTTTACATGAGCTAGAAAATTTCAGAGATGGCCAAAAGATTAAAGTTTTGACATTGGGATGGTTTTAAAAAGACAAAATCACATATGGATTGGAAAATAGTTGGATTGAAAATAAAACTTTTAGAAAAACACTGTAATTTTGACTTGAAAATCAATGAGAAATCAAGATGGACTTCATCTTAGGTTATGCAGTTGAATTATTTAAGGAAATTGAACAAACAATAAGTGCAAGAACAGTTAGAAGGAAACTTACAAAATTGTATGGCTAGGAAAAACCGTTAAGCTTAATGTGAAAAGTAAGCATTTAAGGTTAAAATGCCCAAGCTTACAAGCAGTTTACAGTTAAAGATTGGTCCAAAAGTTTATTTTCTGATTAATCAATTGGTCAAATTCCCTTTGTCTTAATCCTAATTCATTGAATAACATGTTTTAAACATAAAAAAAAACACTGCTTCCAAGTAAATGAAGAATCAGAAGCATTTAGCATAAAAATATGAGAAGTGTAGTTATGAACATAAAATACAAAAAATGGAAACAAAATGATCTAGCACCACATAGTAATGACCATTAATTAATTAAGAAAATTCTATTATTTGTGAAGGTCTATTGGGTAGTAATCCATCAACTTATTTTTTAAAAAATGAAATAATTGGTCACACCAGCGATTTACCTAAAATTTAGCATAATGATGCAACATGCCATATATCTTAATCTTTAATAAAATGAATCGAAGATAATAACACTTAAATTTTATACTGTCTCCCAATCTGTCTTATACAGTCTCTACACTTATAGCATAAGAACATTTATAAAGCATTTTTAAACTTGAGATACATCAACATCCAAACATTAAGAACAATTTTCAAAAAAAGTATGGAATTGTATAAATGCATCAGTAGGTACAAATTATTTAGCATGGCCAAAATAGTTGATGCCTAAGGGTAATAATACTGCCAGATATTAAAACTTAGCATAATCACAATGAATAATGATGAAAACATTGTAGTTAATTTTTCAAAATACTTGAATTTCAAGTGCCTTATACCTTTACAGAAGATTATAAATGCATGATAATTTCAAAGAATTTTTCCTCCAAGCCTCTACATCATGCAGAGTATATGTGACTTTAAATTTTTACAAGTTTTTTTCCTTTCTGCTTTTAAAAAACCAAAAATAGAAATTAAAATTGGTATATTTCTGGGATTCAGCCATTGATTTTCTTACAAATTTTAAGTATTTATGTAAGCATAAATTTTATCTAATTAATTAAAGAATAAAACTTGCCTAATAAAGGAACTGAAAAGTTGACGTTTAAAAAGACCAAAAATCCTTTATTTCTGGTCTCTAATTTCCTTTAGATGCTGTTTCATTATTCTAAAAAGAGAATTTCAAAAATCTTTACAAAAAAAAGATTAAGTAAACAAAATAATTTTATTATGACAAAAAATACTGATATAATTAATACTGCAAAACTATTTAGAAACAATTTCTTAAAAATATGTAAAATATAAGGAAAACATAATATTTAAATTCAGTGAAATTTTGTAAAGCACAATTATTTTATAAACTATCTAAAAGTGAATTGAAAAAAAGAATTCTCTACTTTTGAGTTTATTGATTTAAGAACCCTAAAAGTAACAGTTCAATTTACAAGAAATATTTTCCTTTCACTGGCTTATGTATTATAAATAAAGATATTAACTTGAAATTCTTAAGAAAAAAATCTAAAATATATTATAATTTTACAATAGCAACATATAGAATTATATATACACCAATAAATATAACTAAAAATTTTTAAATATCACAAACAAAATTAAAATTTTTTAAATATTAAAAAAAATGAAAAGATAGCAGCTAATTTTGTTCTCATCATTTGTTTATCTGAGTTTGTAATCAAATAATCAACAAAAATCTTTTTAATAAAATAATTGATTCCTCCTTTTAATTTTAACTATAAATGAAAGAAAGAGTTATAAAAATGTTATATTCTTATTTAAAAATAGTTATTAAAAAACAAAATTACACAATAATCACTTAAGTTATTGTATGACCAACCAGTTAAGTTAAACATTATGGGCAGGGAAACAGTTCAATATAAACACAAAATTAGTAAACTTTTTTTCTTTTGCTTAAAATGAAGAAACAACTAATAATGTTACAAATTATATTTATTTTCAATAATAAATAATTTTATATCAAAATAAATATTTTTTCATAAAATTCAAATTTTATTTTCAAAAAATATTAGATAAGTTGTAGAATTATATCATTTTATGTGAAATAACTATTTTACTGACATAAAATATTTTACAAAGCCACAGAAATTAATTTTAGTTATCTAATTTAACACTATCTAATTAAATGTTTGCAAAAATCATTTAAACAATCGGTAAAAGAATCAGTTGGTTCGGCCTGATTAAGTAATAATGCATTTTTAAAATAAATTTTAGTAATTGTATACAAATCTTTTTTGGTATCAAAACTTAATGAAGCATTTATATTTTTTAAATAAAGAATGAGAGAACTCGCTTTGAAAAAGCATAAATTTTAGGAAAATACTTAATACAATAGAGGTAATAATTCACTAAATAAACAAATAAAATTACAAATGCCATTATTCTTATAGTGTAATGTATACTATAAGAATTTAGTATACATTATATATTATTTTCAAATAAAAAGCAAACTATTATTAATAAGCTATTCTTAAAAATTCTATAAGTTGACAAGAATAATAATAGCAATTTAATATTTAATTAATTCTGAATTTTCAAATATTAATAATACATAATTAAAAAGTTGAATAATACTCATCTGAAACTTTAATATAACACACAAAAATAAATTATACATTCTTCTTTAATATATTCATGATCCATTATTATTTATCATTAAAAAATTAGTAATCCTTTTTTTTCTGCTTTTGAAAAAAATTTTTTAAGTTCTAAATATGTAAAGATATTTATATTTTAATATTCAATAAGAAAATTATTTTACATAAACCATACATATATAGTATTTTAAATAAGAAAATAAATTACCTTTAATTGAATAAGCCAATATACTTCAAGCTCCCTGAAAGATTCCCAAATCAAGGACCCTTGAACAACATGGATACCAACAGAGGTAATAGCTCTTTCAAAGATTTCTCTAACTCTATCCAAATCACATTTCGGGAATGAATCTCCAATAGTGCCAATGGCGAACTGTCCATATTCTGACCAAATAGATACAGCTATAGAGAAAAAGGAAAACTTAATTTTCTAACAAAAAAATAAAATGAGTTCAAAGACATAATCTAAAAATTATAATGCAATAAAATTTTTAAAGTAATGATTATTTCCTTCATTGAGAAATTTTCAATTATTTATATTGTATCTATAACTAATTAAACAAACATTGAATAAACAATAAAATTATTTGTTGATAGATTTTTTAATAAGAAACTTCAAAAAAAAAAAAATTTGTATTTAAATAAGACATATGAGAATAAAAATTTTAAAATTAACAAAAATGCATACTTTTTTTCATAGAATCTTTCTTACCAGCACTTATGCAATTTTAATGAAAGTAACAAATTGTTTCTCAAGTCACTTTATGGAATATTTAATATATTTAAAGTAATTTTTTTAATTTTATATTTTTATTGCATTAATTCATAATTCTGATTCATACTATTACATATGAAGTGAAAAACAAATAATATAAGAGAATATTGCCATTATTACCAGCAACACATTCAATAAATCTATAAAAAATTGCCAATATAAAATAGAAACTATCATCAAATTATATAAATAATGGAAGAATACTGTATATATTATTAAATTAAAGTTTCATATTATTCTATGCAAATTTCTACTATTTATTTTCTCAAATTATTCTATGAAAATCCTTTACATGAAAATTATACTTAAACTGGCATTTTAAAAAATAATCTGAATAGATTTATTTAAATAAATAACATTTCTTCTATGCACCATTTTTACAACATTTCTAAAAAGTTTAATCTAAAAATCAATAAAGCAATTTTTTTATCTTACAAGGATAGTCCTTCAAAGCTCTTTCATATAAAGAATTCAATCGGGTTCTAAGATCTAATTTTGATGATCCTACTTTTCTTTCATCATTTATCCAGTCAATCCATAGTTCTATTAAAATACAATTATTAAATTAATGTAACAATAAAGAAAATCCTTTAAAATCAAATGTTTAAATTAATTTTGATTGATATTTATAAAAATAAATTTAATGAAACATGCCTTCAAAACTTATTTATATAAAGAAAAATTGTGTAAAGAACGTTAAAATTATATGTATGAAAAATACTCTTAAATAGTGAAAAATAACATAATAAAATACAATATGTGTATTTGTTTCCATAAATAAAGATTTTAACTGTAAATAAAAAAAAATTTCAAATAATATGGTTTATACAATGATACCACAGTGTTAATGTACCTGGTGTCATGGGAAACAATTCACTCATCCTTTCTCTTGCAGCAAAAAGTTCTTCATATTCTTTTTCTTTTCTACATACTGAAATTAGTTTCACATGATTCTCATATGTGTAAGGACTAGCTTCAATCTAAAAGAAAGATGTTACATATACATCTGTAATTTGAAAATTATTGTATGTCCTAATTACATGTTAAAACTTTTTAAAAAAAGCAATTTTTAACTTAAAAATATCAAACCCAAATGTTAATGATTTTAATATGAAAAGAGAATAGATAAATAATTACAAATATTGTAGAATAATTGAGATAGTAAATTTATATTCAACTATTTAAATATAGATTGAAAAAACTTTAATCCACAATTACTATTATTATGCAGGTAGCAATGATAAAGCTACATTATAACATTAAGAAAAACACTTCTTAAGTAGTAATAAAGCCAAGTAAATTTTTACATTATTAATACAAATACTTTAAATTAATACTTCTTAATATATTGCTCCAAGATGAGTTAAAATGAATGTTTATGTTTTACAAAAATTAAATTACTTTTAAATCAATTCGAGTGTAAAAAATATAAATATTATAAGACTTAATTAAACATTAATTTCAAGGTATTGATAATTTTACAATAATTAAAAAATGTATGTAGAAATCGTATTAACTGTTCAACAATACTTAGTGTGTACTTGTAGTTAAAAGTACTTATTTAAAATATGAAAAAACTAAGTTTAAGGATTTATCTTTATAAAAATTTTAATTTATAGAAAAGAATCACAGCTTTTTAATAAAAAAAGAAGGCTTTAGAAATACTAATTTTTTTCACAACAACATATTTATGCAAGAGAAATTATATAAAAATATTAAATATTAAACTTAAAATATTAAATAATAAAAAATAAAAATATTAAATTTAGAAATTTTCTATTTTAATTTCTAAGTTTTAGATAAAAAGCAAATGTTTTTTAGAAGCTTATAGAAGTCATTCAGATATTTTATATTACACTCTGAAAAATTGTTTTAAAAGCAAGTCAAGTATTTCATTCAATTCAGAAATTTAAAAAATTTAGTGTGTTATTCTCACAAAGAAAATAGAGTATTTGCTGAACTTAATATACATATTAATTGATTGCAAAGTAATGAAACAAATTTTTAGTGGCCAAAAATTTTCTATAGAACCAAATATATATTGCTAATAGAAACCAAAATGTCAAACCTATTATAGTTGTACCTATAATAATAAAAAATGAAGGAATATGCACCAATTTCTATAATAGCATAAAAGCAAGAAATTTCAATAATATTGTATTAAACTATATTCTATCTTAAGTAAATCCCAAAATTTTAAAAGGACATTTTTTGTTAATTTTGATGTTTTAAAGTCAGTAAATGTACATAAAAGAATAAAAGTAATACAAAAACAAAATGTAATTGCAATATTATTTTTCTTGGTACAAATATTTTTGATAGAGTTATATTGTCAGGCAGAATTATCATGTAAATAAACAAAGTTGTTAATGTTACCATAATTTCTAATAATATAAAAAATCATTTAAAGTAATAGAAGCTAGATTTTTTATGCTCATCAATTCATTTTAATTCTTGTTTTAATAAATCTTTATTTTGTACTTATTTATTAACACTACTTTTCTTGTTTGTTCATAATATTTCAATCTGTTAAAGAAATCATATTCATGTTAAACTAACATGACTTTTCAATATCCATCATATTTAATTATTCTTAATACGTGAATAATATAAATGAAAAATATAAAAATTGAAAACAAACAGATGTCATGGAGAAAATACCTGTCTTTGCAGAAGGGAAATCTTGTCTTCATCATCATCATCATCAGAATCCTCCGACGAACCCTCTGCGGAATTGGAAAAGTATCTTCATCTTCATTAATTTCCAAATCTTCGTCTACTTCCATTGTAGACATAATAACAAATTTTGCAAACAATAACAAATACCTTGTAAATGTTGATACAGTAATTGATTGAAAAAACGAAGACCGAATACAGATGTTAAGGATACAGTTAAAAAAAAAGAAATCATTAAGACAAAATTTCTTTAAAATTAAGAAACTTAAGAAGTGAAATAAGAAATTTAATTTTATTTTAAATAAGTATATATATATATTTTATTTTTCTTCTATAAATCCTAAAACAATTAAAGCGACTTTTCTTTGTATTTATATAAGAAAATCTACAGTTCATTCTAAAAAGTAATTTTGCCTAATTTCGATTTATATTGTTTTAAAAAGCCTTATGTTAGATGTTTAAAGTCTATTTTCTTAAATTTATTTAAATAATAACAGAATTTATGCACAAGTTATGATTAGTTTTCAAAGTCAACTTTTATGTGCACAAATTGTTGTTTATTGAATAATATTCGAAAAACTAATTTAACTAATTTCTAAAGTGTAAGTTGTAATCATAATTTTTTTTTCTTTAATTGTAATATTTCAAATAAATATTCAATTAAACTCTTAAAAATAGCTTGCTAATTGTAAATAAACTAACAATAAAAGGCTATTAATTAATGTAAATGGTAAATTTCAAAAATCGTATGTATGAAACAAAATGTATTTTTGTGATACAAGGAATACTAATATTTTTATTTAAATAGTAAAATATTTTTCAATTGAACAATTTTGTGCAGTTCTATTTTATCAACTTTTATTATTATTATTATTTATATATGTTCTAATTACGATTTTTTTTTTTTTTTTAAATTAGTCCTTTACAAGTATTATAAATTGTTATTTAAATAGTCAATCTAAAATACATTTAATAATAATTTTTAACAAAAGATACTCATCATAAAATTAATTTATTAAATTCATTTGATTTATAGCATAAATTATTGTGTTTATTTCTCTCACATTTTTTAGCAAATTAAATATTTATTTGTTGGAATGTTATGTGCTGCCATCTATAATACAATACGGAAAACAATCATATGCAAAAAATAAATTTTATTTTATTTAACAAACAGACATAAATGCATTTTCTAAATAAATGAATTCATTTAAAAACAATTTAAGAAACAGGATTATCAATACAAGCAGAAATGTTATTTGAACACATCTATGCTTTTTAAAAGCAATTTCTGCAATATTTTATGTTGATTCAATGATAGATTCAATATCGTTAATAACACTTTTTAAAATATCATCTTTTTCACTATTACCATCAAAATATTTCACATCTGGACAATTTTTTTCAACGTCTTGAAGATTAAGCATATACATTGGCCATACACAAATATCAAAATAACCAGGAACATCAGGTGGCTCATAAATACGTTGCACTCTACGTCTTAAGCATTCTTCCCTGTTCAGGGTAAGAAAATATTTTTTCTGAAATAGATTTCGAATTTTATCATGATTAAATATAATATGACCCTCTACAATTAACAAGGAATGCTTCTCAGGAGGTGGTGAATGTATAATATTTTCCAAATGTTCCATCATGGCGTCCCAGTTCACGGATTCAAGACGTTCCCAATTCTTATGATTTAATTCAGGAATCAAAACATGTTCTTTGCTGTCGTCACTTCGAAAATAATCATCTTGATTCACAACAATAGAGCCAGAAAAACGATTTGCTAGTGCAGAAGCCAATGTTGTTTTGCCTCCATTTGTACATCCAGAAATTCCAACTGTTATCCACTGTGTTTGCATTTTACAACTGTAACGCATCTCGCAGTTATTCGAAGACATATTAAAATTAATAAAAATTGCTCTTAAATTCCAATTATATAAATAATGAAAACTATGTATCACACAAATATTATTCAGTTGAAATAAGTTCAGTGTAGATAATTTTTTATCGAATAAATAAATTGATTTACAACTACAATCTGATAACAAGTGACGACATTCAATGTAAATTTTCTGTTGAATAAATCCAAAACGCATAAGAAAAATAGAGAAATTGCGTTTGAATATTTATAGTTAAGTACCTAATGATAGTGAAATGTAGTGATATTCTCGTAATTTATAGATAATATATTTGTTTATGTACTCTTGAATTCAATGGGAAAAGTGTGCCGAAATAGCTCAGTTGGGAGAGCGTTAGACTGAAGATCTAAAGGTCCCTGGTTCGATCCCGGGTTTCGGCAAGTTGTTTTTTTTTTTAATTCAATTTTCTGGAATAATTTAAAATCAATTCGTTATAAAGATTAATTAAAAGAAACTTTTATACTTTTTTTCATTTCAAATGTTATTTTAAATAAATTTTATTACAGTTTCGTTTAAAATGAAAGAATATACTTAAAATTTAAATGATTATCTTATATAAATTAAGAAATAGAGTAAAAAAATTGTTTAATAATGCTTGCCAATCATTGCAAAATAAATTCACATAATCTTAGAAACTAATATGACTTAGCTTGTAATTTATTTTAGAAAGCTGCATTTAAGAACTACGAAAAATTAAAATTTACAGATATAACTTTAAATGAAGAACAATTGGTAAAAATGCTTTTTTATTATTTTTCTTTTAACAAATATTTAGAAATAGGTGTTTTCTAACCAAGCATTTTAAATAAAATATTACGATTAGTATTTTTTTTTTTTTAATTTATCAAACTATATGTTTGAAATAAATAATGCTTTCAATTATTAAATACTGAGAATTCTAGTGCGAAAATTGTTCAATGTTATCCGAATAATACAAAAATAATTATAATCATAAAAATTAAATAAAAGGAAGATTTAACAAATATTTATAAAATTGTTTGTAATAATTATAATTAATTAACATAATTCTTAACATAATAATAATATACATAATTGTTTCAAATCCCAGAAGTAATCCAGTGCTATCTTTAGTATTTAACATTTATGTTAACTAATTTCAGATTATATTATTTTTCAAATTTTTTTTTTTTTAAAAATAAATATTTAAAACAAAAAAGAAATAAAAAGTCAACATAAAAATGGTAAATTTGAACAAATTACATGCATTTGAAAATTCTCATATGACTTCTCAAGTGATATGAGACGTCTATATGATTAAACATCTTGTTAAATAATTTGTTCGTTTCCAAAACATTAGAACAAATCATAAGAATAAAAAATAGATGATATTTTTATTCTAAATTTTATATAAATTTAAAATCTGTTCTTTTAAAAATAAAAAAAATTCTGGCTTTTTTACCGTACCATTATATTATATATATTCCAATGTATATTTTGAAATTATATAAATTGAGTTTCGAAAATTTCAGTAAAACAGGAAATGACTTTATAATTTTTGTTTTATCAATTACAATCTCAAAGCTGGAGACCAAACATAATAGCATAGGATGGGCGAATAATTAAAATAAACATACGCTAAAAAAATACTTGAAAAGTTTCTACAATTTTTATCTCTATAAATATTTAAATATAAATGTCAAAAATATAGCAATAATAACTTTTCTCCAATTTTTTTTTTTTTTTTTTTTTTTTTTTTTTTTTTTTTTTTGCGTTTTATCTTATTGAGTCATTGAAATCCCACCTCCCTCTTCGATTTCCAACATGCAATTTCCATTAATCAAGCAATTTAGTGAAGGACTCATACTAAAGCTCTGATGAATGATGGTGAAAAAATGTGAATTATTTTTCAACTGCACAGCAAATATTACTATAATTTATTTTTCAAATATCTATTTCTTTTATTTTGCAATGGATTATATTGGTCTTTGATTTAAACCGATATAACGTTATTTTTCAATGTTAATTTTTTAATGCAGCTTTATTAAACAAGATACTGATTAAGGAACTCCCACATTCAAATTTTCTCGTTCTTTATACCAAGATTGATTAACTTTAATCTTGAGGATCAAATTCAATTTTTGGAACATCAACAGAGATCATATCCATTTTTTATTTAAACTGAGCTGTCATGGACTTCCCCTTTCCCAAACTAAATAAGTTCCAACCCATGAACCCTTCCAATTTTAAATTAAACATGTGTATTATATTTTAAGCTGCACCATTAATATTAAGCAGATGTTGAAATATCCACCAATCTATTTTATTTAATTCTCTCAAACCCAAAATTCATGTTCTGAAAGAAATCATATTCAATCATGTTCTGAAAGAAACATTTGAGTTTTACAATAGCAGGAGCGAAATATACAATTGTTATTGTTAAGACCTTTGAAAGTAAATCTTGTCGCGATAGGATTAAATTAAATTTTGGGCCCCATGTTTCCTATTGCTGCTTGCTGCATTATGCCGAATCTAAAGTTGTCTATATCATAAAATGTATGATAATTTTCTGTTTAAATTATCAAGTAAAATTTCTGGGCTTGAATTTAAGTTTAAAATATTAGTCAAGGTATGGACTTAATTTCATGCAATCCTCTCCCTCACCCTTTAACCAGGGCCGGATTTAGATGAAAAGAAGCCCTAGGCTATTCCACTTATGAGGCCCTTTCATCTCCCATTTTTAAGTTTGTAAATTACATGAGATATAATAAAATGCATCATCACTATCAATATGTTAAATGAAACATGTTGTGATGGGTACTAATCTTTATAAAAAATTGTGGCACGGATAATAAATATAAAAAGTCGAGAACACTTATTTAGACATTTATTCTGAGCAGCCTATATAGTACTTGTAACAATAACTAATGAAGCATAACACACAACATTTACAAAGAAACAGAATTCAAATAAATAATAAAAATATCTGACTACGAACATAAAATATGCACTAAAATTGTCCTTTTTTTTTTTTTTTTTTTATCAAATTAAATTAAATATATTCAGTACATTGAAGATTAAAGCAAATTCAATTCAGATAAATTCATTTCATAATAATTCGCATTTAAAAAGTTCAAGTACGAATTATTATGAATTTTAAGTTTTAAACTAAACCAAAAATGGAACTTTATTCAAACAAAATCCAGATCACAAAAAAAAAATATCAAATTGTATATCATATTAAATTTTATTTTTTAATAGTTATTTTATTAGTGTTTACTGTTTTAGAATAGTGTAATTCTAATTTTGCTAACAATTTGAATGTAGGCCCCTCTTGATCTGGAGACCCTAGGCTGAAGCCTATAGGAAAATCCGGTCCTGCCTTTAACCCTCTGCAGGATAGTCGCCGCTGAAATCTGTAAAAATTTTCCCGCCATGAAAACGATTTCCTACCGAACCGAAAGATGCGATAGGAGGGGACTGCTGCATTATTCGAAATTCTGATGGCACGTACTTTCTTCTCTCTCTCTCTCCCTCTTTTTTTTTGCAAGCGTCCCTCCCTGGTAACCTTCCCCATTTTTTCCCCAGAAAGCCTCCGGTATAAAAACCGGAAATTTTTTGTTCCACTTTAACGTATTTTTCTTCCTATATGCTGCATTCGACCATACTACCTTATGTATTCTGCAGACATCCCCTCTCCTTTCCTTTTAAAAGGGCATGACCTTTTTATACTATTCCGTGTATGACAAATAAAGACAAGAAGGGGGTGACATTAGTAGTCTAAATTTTAAAAAGATAAATTCAAAAGATTTTAAAATAAATTTCAAAAGATTTTAATGGAATAATGGGTCGGTAAAGTAAAATTTCATTTTTTAACATAAAGTTTGATGCGTGAGTAGACAATGTATATAATTTATTCAAAATTACCAAATTTATCTCAGAGTATTCATAACTAATATGATAATAAAAATATTACTTTTTGATATCGTAAATACGAACTAATTAAAAAGCTCCTAAGTAATAGATTTTAACTTACATATCGAATAGTTTTTCCTCCTTATTATATTGCTGGTATAATAAAAATTGGAACTACTTTTTTAAAAATAATGGACGTATTTTGAAAAATAATTTTCATCGGTAACATAGGAATTTAAAAAAAAAAAAAAATTGTTTATAAATACCACCTACTCCATTTTAAAAATTGTGTTTATATTTTTAATTGCATCAAGGCAGATAATTATAACTTGGGTGTAAAACGACTTATTTTATTACTACTTTTATATTACGAAATCATCGAAAGAATTTTTTAGAATTTATATAGATTTGTCGTAAAATAATAGAACGATTTTATGTTCATTAACATTGAAGACTGCATCATTTTAATTAAAAAAATGACAATATGTCTGCATATCGTTTATTAAAATGATATGAAATGATGATATTATATGACTCTGCAAGGAAATCTGTGGTTATTATGTTATTATATCCTGTATTGCTGAATGTTTCGTATGTAGGAGAGTTAACAATTTCATGCTTAGAAACACATATGTGCATACTTATTCGTGGTAAATATTGTTCTTCTATGTATAATGTACAGCTTTTTCCCAATTTTGAATTAAATCAATTAAAAATTAAATTTCTTAGAACGTCCCCAATCCAATGTTTTGCTAATAAAATTAATTATAATTACCAAAGTCCTGTAAAGGTGACTGATTCCACAGACATCAGTCAATGTAACCATACCAAAAACCAAAAATTATATGCAATATGAATGTAAATTTTTTTTAAATAATAGTTGAAAAATTTTAAATTATAATGCACGTTAAATAAGTTAGTCTAATGCACGTTAAGTCTCTAATAAGTCTAATGCGTTAAATCTCTAAAGTAATAACATTTATTAATTAGATATTGATATTGTTATCATCAAAATAATACAAAAAATATAAAAGTATAAATATGAATCGGTAAGGAATATATCTTAATTTTTCAGAATAAAGAGTTGAATAAATTAGCTAAAGGTCCATAAAAAATCAAGTTAAATCTTCACAAAGTCTGCATATTTTGTTCTATTGTTTCCGATTTAAAAAGAATCTCAAGACCTTTGCCATAATTTCAAAGTGTAATATGTGTAAATTATAATTGACAATTCAATTTTTTTTATTTTTATTTATTTATTTATTTCATTTATTTATTTATTTATTATTATTATTTTTTTTTTTTTTTACTGAGATTTTGCTATTTCATGGAATATTACGTTGTTGCAATTTAGTATTACATGTATTGTAAGTATACATAAATGTATGTGTGTGTATAAGAAATTGCTTACACATTTCATAATGCATAAAATATTATTTTTGCACAATTTTTACAAAATTGTTTTTTTTTTTTTTTAATTTTATGCCGGTTACCTATTTTTAACAAACGCTGTCGTTGTTAATATAAACATAAATATATTAAAGTGATGTAATTTAATTTATTGATACATAAGTAAATTGTTATTTCAGATTTGTACTATTAAATTTTTATATTTAAAATATCATTAAAATATAAATACCATTTGAATTTAACTATTTATATTGCGTAGTATTTAAATTGGATTTAAAGGTAATTTTGTTAAGAAAGTTTTTCAGATTAAGTTGATTTTTACGTAAAATAATCTTATCTTAGCTAAAAATGAGCTTATCTACATATTTAACAATTTATTTGATGCTAAGATATTCTTATCTTATTTACTTTTTTTCTCCAAATTTTAAGCTGATTCAGAGATTTTTCAAAGAACACATAAAATTCTTCATTTTAGTTAAATTATTTAAAGTAAAGCAGAAAAAAAAAAATATTAAAATTAAAGTGTGTAATTTTCCCATTTATAGTCATCTACACAAATACTAATTTTAACAGAATTTTGTTCTACTTCAAAATAAACATATTTAGTATTATTATTAAGTGTGTGTACATGTATGTATAGATGTGTGTCAGAAATCGCTTACACACTTCATAATACATATGAAATAGCTTTGTTCTAAGCGAAATTATTTATTAGAATTACTACAAAAATTCAATAAATATCTAATAGCTCAATATAATCGCACAACAATTAATTTAAGCAAAAATCCAAATAAATAGCTTAATTAATAATATGATCATCTTTACATTTTTTGTTCTTAAAGCGGATCAAAAATGTTTTAATTGATCATTATTTAATTGCACAATATAATGAATATTTTAAATAACATTTACTTAAAGCTGCAAAATTAAAATATCTAAGCGAAATTATTTAGTAGAATTTCTACAAAAATTCAATAAAATATCTAATAGCTCAATATAATCGCACAACAATTAATTTAAGCAAAAATCCAACTAAATAACTTGACTAATAATATGAATTATTTGTACATTTTTTTAAACAGATCAAAATGTTTTTAAATGAACATTATTTAATTACACAATGTAATGAATATTTTAAATATCATTTACTTAAAAAGTTGCAACATTTAAATCATAACACCTGATAAATGTTTAACAATATTTTTTATTTTATATGTAATATAATTTTTATCAATTTTCTAATA
Organism: Caerostris extrusa; assembly: GCA_021605095.1. Taxonomy (NCBI): domain Eukaryota; kingdom Metazoa; phylum Arthropoda; class Arachnida; order Araneae; family Araneidae; genus Caerostris; species Caerostris extrusa. Next base: position 35,839 of record BPLR01020357.1, on the reverse strand, counting down.
TTTATTTATTTTATTTTTAATTTCTCAATGAGAATTATCTTTTTTATGTAAACTTACATTTAATTTTAAATCAACATATTGCCTATACATATTTAGAAACTGCAAATTCACCTCCACAGCCTATAACTTCTTTTAGATCTCGTCGCGTAGGCTGCGAGGCTCCAGCTGAAGCCTTACGCAGACTTGGTCCGTGACGTCATAAGGTAGAGGTACTGCTTCACTATGATTTCAATAGAACTGTTCTTGGAATAGAATAATAATAATCTCCAGGAATCGTTCTAGGTAAACAAAAAAAAGTTTTACATTGTTTAAAATGCATTTACTTTTCTGTTTTAACTTGAAAATTCATCGAGTAAAGATTTTAATTTATAGAAAATTTTATTCCAACTGCTTCGTTTTCGAGGCTATTCTAAAATAAGTGAAGATATTATAATAATTCCAAAATGATGAAAAATAACATCTAAATATCGTTTTTTTTTTAAACAAGATCTTTTAAAATGTAAACAAAACGATTATTTATCATTCTAAATTTTGAGTTATGGCTTAGTAGCAAGGGAAGGACGATTTCTGTTGAGTAAGAATACATTTCGCCATTTTTTACGAAAAGCTGAAGATTAATTAGTACGTTATTAAATTCATGTTAATAGTAAAAGTTACTATTAACATCAATAATAGTTAGTTAATTATAATAAGTAGTTCCATAGTATTTTATTTGTATAGTATTTTTAAGTAATTTTGATATTGATTTCGTTAAGAGTTTAGAAGCATTTTTATAATTTTTTAGCTGAGATTTTTAATTAATTACTGTATTATTACTGTGTTTTGTTGTATAACCTTGTTCAAAAACACTTAAGGAAAAAGATTTTTATACTCATTTTAGTGAAATTTTCTGTAATATTGTTTTTAAAATACTTTTCCTATGTTATTAGCATAATTGTACGTTATACGTAATTTTTAATTTTAGAAGGAAAAATATTTTTAAAAGAGATCTTCATCAGTAAATTAAGAAAATATTAGTATTAATTTATTTCTGTTTATGAAAACAATATTTTAAAATTTCTTCGACAAAACAATTTTTATTTTGAAAAATAATGTATCTTTTATTCAACTTCTATTTTTTAATTTCAAGTCTATTGTATCAAATCTGATATTTTTAGACTTTGATATTCATGTATTTAGTATTTAAATGAAATTCAGCTCAATTTTAAAAATAATAAATTATGAGCATTATTTGAAATAAATTTGGAAGATTGTATATCTTCAAAATGAAATAGAAAAGTAATGACATAAAAGAAAAAACTCAAACGTATTAAAAATTAGTGTATAAATATATATATAAATTTATTGACTGAAACAGATTTCAGATCAAATGTTAAGGAATACACAGGCAAGATAAAAATTAACTTTCATTTAATATATGCGTTCCTTTTTTTTTTTTTTTTTCGAAATTATCAAATACATATTTTAAATGAACAAATTGCTTATTTTTTTGTCTCAATATGTAGGAATGCATAGTAATCTATATTTTATGAATTATAAAATATACGTTACATAATCGAAGAATTGAACTATAAATCTAATGCCTATATATCATTTAAGAAAATGAAATTTTACAATAATTAGTAATGATACATTTGAAAAAAATATCTTTATTAAATTAAAAAAAAAAGGTATTAAATTAAAAAAAGGTATTAAATTAAAGAGTGGTATTTATTAAAGAGAGATATGTAATTTTTATCAAAGAACTGCTTACAAAAAACTAGCAATCAAGCCATAAAAATTTTTAGAGTAAGTCATTTCGATGTGAAAACATGTATAAAATCTATATCCCTTAAGACCTAGAATTTTTTTTGTATTTAAATTTTACTTTTTAAAAATTTTTAGCATGCATTGACTCCAATAATACTAAAAGAATAATTAAAATAATCTATGCTCCCCCTCCTGAGGTGGGGTTGGGGGGTACCAGCACGATCGAGAGCAGGTTAGGTTTTCCATAAAAAATTTAAAAATGCCTCACCATACTATCGTACGTTCTCCGGCTTAATAGGATAAGAGTAACCAGTTCAGGGTAGAAGAGTTGCGTTTTCATGTCCGTCGGTTGAAATGCTAATAACTTCCAAACTAGACATAATTCGCAAAAACCTAAATATATCATCGTATAGAGAAAAGACTGCAAGATTCTAATGAGAGTAGAGTATACCTAAAATCTGGGGGGATATATCTCGGGATCCAGATGTGATACGGGAGTGAACAAAGGTCACTTATAAGAAAGATCTCGATCTAACTATATATAACGATGAAAAAAATTTATTCGTGCAAAATTCAAAAATAAGAAAAAATCATAAGAAAGATCTTTGGACCAATACAACAAAATAACATGAGGAGGATTCTTTATAATCATGAAATATGTAGAAACTGATAGTGAAACTGATATTGTGAGAATTGTGAAGACATTTCGTATTAGATGTGTTCAGACATGACAATGCATTTCCAGTTAAAAGATAAGTTTTTCGAGAATTGAAGGAATAAACGAATAAGGTTCTCCCTTTAATGATTGAAATGAATCCGAGATATACATTACGTTCCAGCTATAACCCGACTATCCGAAAATTGTGTGAAAAAATTGGCAAGTCCGACTGCTCCAAATAGATTGGTGTAAAAAAAGCGAGAAAAGGTATTTTCGGAAGCGTTTTAACTAAAATAAAAATAATTTTAACTTTTAATAACAAATTATTAAAAGAAAAATTAGAGGAAAAACTTCGACAGTAATTGTTAAACTTATTACTTTAAAAATTGTTTTGAGAAGCGACATCTGATTAGCACCCCTAATAAATCATCGATTCGTCGGTTTCGATTCTTAAAATTGATGTTTATTTTCCCACACTGTTGGTGAAATTGTATCACCAATCTAATCTTTTACTGTATCCTACATTATTTTTCGAAGGTTAAATGATAAATGAAAATAAAAAGTGCTTTTGCCTTAATATTGTAACTCAATTTAAAATACTGAAAGTTACGGTTAATGAGTATATTAAAAGATAAAATAAAATCTAGAAAAATAAAAATACTTTACTGAATGTGTATTGTATTTAACACTTTTGTAGTTGAATTTCCATTTCATGTAGGTTTTCTTTCTTTCTCTTTTTTTCAACAAACGGTAAATCACTATATAGTCTTTTAAACGCTTTCCATAGCCTATCCAGTTTATACAGGTTTACCCAACTTTGCCCAGGTATTTATTTTCTATATTTTGTAGGATAAGAGAATGAATAACAGAAGGATGAATTTAGTGTAAAATTGAAGTAATTTTAGTGACAGATGTTTGTTGTCGTTTCTTATCCCATTTGTAGACAGCAATATCTAGACTAAGTCCAAAAACCCATGGTCTCATGGAAGGTGGAAAAGGAGGGCAATTTCTGTTGTGATGGAGCACCCGTAGGTAGAAGTCTGACTTGACCGAGTAGCTGAAGAAGAAGGTCAGTGGCTTCCGGGAGGACTTTTGGAAACTACCCGCATTTTCTTTTGAGAAAACCGGAACACTAGGTAATCCGACTGACGAGCGAAGATGCTGAACGTCACAAACACCCTTGATTCTCTCCGTTTTTTTGATACAGTGTCTACAACAAAGTCGCCAGCAGCTGGAACTTCACACCTAATGCTCCACCAACTGCGCATGCTGCCACTGAGCCAACATGAGTCGGCCCCCTTACAGATGTTTAAAAATATATAAACAACATGCAAATAATAAAATAAATCATTTTTTCGATTCATTATAATAAATACGTTTAACACAAAAAATCCGATTAAAAAAATTTTTAGTGTTATCTCTGGGAGTGTAAGAATAAAATAAAGTCACACTTGAGCAAGCAATATAAAAACTGACCATGAAAGAAACATGGGGAGATCTCTAATCCACTGCTAATATTTTCTTTGGGCTACTTTGTGACTTGTTGATCATGATTCGCTCGCGCGTCTCTCTGAAAATTAATGCTTTTATGGAAAAGAAAGAGAGATCCATTGGGCAAGTGGGATAAAAATTGTTTCATTCTCTCCCTTATTTGTTAAAGTAATCGCTTTGATAACAATGCCCAGCATCTTTTTTTTTACACACAGTCTTTGTGCCATTTGCAAAGTGCAAAAGTGCATTCTGTAATTAATTCTATATAAGTGCTGCTTTTCATAATTTTTAAGTAAAATTTGTCGCTGTTTCTACTGTCACTAATAGCGCTGTTTCTACATGAAAAAATATTAAGAAAAATTTCTTATTTAACAAAAATTGAAAAAACAAGAAGAGTTTATTTCGAGACCTTGGGGGATGTTTTCGTTTAACGGGATAAGGGTTGACAACCTTACCCCTTACCGTCATATTAGAAAGCCGGGATCTACGGTTTGAAGTGGATTTCGAACCCCTACAACAACCATGGCACCTCCGATTTGAACCTCGAAACCTGTAATACCGAGCCTCAAAGCGGTAGCCACTTGGCTATCAGGCCACATAATATAGAATTCGCTTTGTTAAATCGAATACAAAACTCTTTTATAATTGATTTATAACTTTATGCTTGGGTGGGTGACCACCTGGGAGCACAGCGTGTCGTTGGCATTCACAAATTTGGGGACCTGAATGCCGATGTCTGGCGCTCTGACGCTCGGTGCCACAGGTTTCGGAGGTTCGAATCCCGGCGGTGCCATGGATGTTTGTAGTGGTTCGAATCCACTTTAAGCCGTAGGTCCCGGTCTCCTATGATTGTAAGAGCGCCACGGAGCCAAAGTCAGACTTCTACCTACGGGTGCTCCATCACAACAGAAGCTGCTTCCTTCCCCTTCAATCATGAGTACGTATGGGCTCGTGGGCTTGGCCAGCCAAGTGGGATAAGAAACAACAACATAACTTGATGCTGAAACATTTAAACTGTAAACTTAACTAACTGTCTCAATGAATTGTTTATGGGAAGTAAGTTTATGAAAAGACATATAATTTTTTATATGTCGTAAAAAAAATTGAAACGAAAACAAATTAAATGAAAATATTTGAAATCATTAATAGAAATTCTGAATAAACGACTTTAAATGGATAACTGTGTCGTGGTTTTTACACTGAAGCTGCTGTACCATTAACAGTTAGTACGTAAGTATAAAGAGAGTTAATAAAGAAAATTGCTCCCCATACAGCATTTAATAATTTCAAAATACATAGGCAATATACCTTGTTGCAATAGACACTGATGAAGAATTGCACAAGGTATTGCAGGATATTATTGTGAAGCAGCATCCTAAAGAGTTGTTTCTTTTCAAATTCTCTGTATTGCAATGGGTTCTGCGCAGGGCCGAATTTTCCTTAGGTTAACTAGGCTTCAGCATAGGGGCCTCAAGATTAAGAGAAGCCTACATTCAGATTGTTAGAAAATTTGAATTACGCTATTCGAAAAACAGTAAGCACTAAAGACACATCGAAAATAAGGAGAAATTATGAAATAAATGCGAAACTTTCAATGCGAATTATTATGAAATAAATGTATCTGAATTGAATTTGCTTTAATGTATTGAGAATATATTTCATTTAATTTGATAGAAAATAGGATAATTTTTATTGCATAGTTTATTTTCAGGCAAAGATTTTATTATAGGAATTTTGTTTCTTTGCAAATGTTGTGTGTTATGTTTGATGAGTTATTGTTACAAAGTACTATATAGGGTGCTGAGAATCAATGTCCAAATAAGTGTGCTCGATTTTTTTTTATTTATTATTCGTGTTACATTTTTTATAAAGATTAGTACCATCTAACATGTTTCATTTAAAATATTGATATATGTATCGGTAATGATATATTTAATTATCTCTCATGTAATTTTACAAACTTAAAATGGGAGGTGAATGGGCCTCATAAGTGGAATAGCCTAGGGCCTCTTTTCATCTAAATCTGGTTCTGCGGATCAGACATCATTACTACTACATACCGAATTAGATTACTCTCACTCAGTAAAACACTGTTACGTAGTTTCCATTTGAGAAACGAATTTTACATTTTTTTTAATTATTATAGGGGAAAAAAAAAATATATTGCCATTGGCTCAGAAAACTTAGTTGCACAGTCAACATTTTCGAAAAACTTAACGATTAAATTTAAATCTATAGGGAGAGAAAGTGCAAACATTTAACATGGAACAGTACAATTGAAGCTTTTAAGAACAAGATGGCAAAAAGAATTGAACAAAAAACAGCATGTTCCCGTGCTTTTCAGAATTTACCAAAGAAAATAATATAGCTTTCTGTATTTCCCTCATATGATAAAACTTTACAAAAAAGATTTCAGCAATTAAAGATTTTAATTAAGAATTTCAGATAACGAATTAGATTGGATACATGATCTATTTTTTGATTGATAATTTTTTAATTCTAAATGTAAAAGAACAGTTAATTGATGTTTACAGAGCATTCAATTTAAATCTCTGACTTGGACTGACTTTCTGATTTTGGTTATCGATTGGGAGCGAATATGCCAATCTGAAGAAAAAGGCAAATACTTCGTATACTTACGAATATAAGCTCATACTTATGAAACTTATATAAATTTAAAAAACTTATAGCTTATATTTGTATACTTACGAATATAAGCCGATCCGTATACAAGTCAGGAATGTGTTTATTCTTCAAAATTTTTACCAAAGTTCAAAGCCCGTATATAAGCCGAAATGAGAAAAAGAATTATGTAATATTCATTATTTACGGTTCTGTGTTATGATTTTGGTACTTTTCTTTAGCCGGGCACAAACTTCGCCAACATATCGGATCTTTTCGTTTTGGCGACGACGTCAAAAAACAGCAATATATAAACAGTTTCAGAATGTAAAATAAAACAAAAAACAATAAATTCATTTTATAAAATGAGAAACTTCTTTCATTTAAAATTATTTTTTGTATAAACTTAAGAAATATAAAATTATAGAAATAAAAAAAAAAAGCTTTATTTAGTGATATTTGAAATATAAATTGCGCTCGTCAAACGGAAAAGTACCTACGTTTTTGCTAGATGAGTGGATCCGTTTATAAGCTAACCCTGACTTTTAGCCATAGAAAAGTTCTAATAATTCTCGGCTTATATACTGTATCCTGATTCAGTGTGCATCGATCTACTATCCACTGTTTACATCGATCCTGATTGAATCCAGAGAATGATTGTGATTTGCAGTACAGATCGAACATAGAAGCAATTATGAGATCTTCGCAAGTGCATAAATCGCATTAATTACAAGTATTGATGTAAAAATGTATTTTTCATTAAAAACATATTAATACCCATGTGCATAAATAAAATCATTGCTTCATATCATTATGTGTTTTTTATTGGACTTCTAATAAGGCAAAAATATAAGCGCGAATCCCAGAAAGAATTTCGCATTAACTTTGTCTATCTAGAACAAAACATTTCAGCTTTTTGTCTATCCTGAATTTCTATTGTCTATCCTGAGGTCATGACGAAATTTTACACAAAATAGGAGTCGGAAATAAAAATAGTTTCCGAACTACTGCTGTAGAAAATAAAGAAGAGATTTCATCTCTTAGAATTCATCATTTCATCCAAACATTTGTCAATTTTTTTTCTATTAGAAACCTGGTTTACAACATTTCGTAAATTTATTAATTCATATTTTGATTTTTCTTAAATTGCATCTCTATCTCCCTTTTAATTTATTAATTATTTTTCTTTTATATTTTTCTTTTCTTTTTTTCTCTTATAATATGCCCTTTTAAATTTACTATTTATCTGATGTTTTTATTATTTTGTCATTGATTTGTTGTTACTTCTGCAAGACTCGATTGTCGAGGATTTCTTTTAAACCTCAATAAAAAAAAAAAAAGGAAAGGACAATAAATGTTTCTTGAAATCGCTGGCGGCAGACAAAAACAAAAAATTAATTAGAAAGAACACTGAGTTTTATAGACGTTAATTCTATTATTTTACATTCTCAATTATTTAAGTTTCTTTAAAAAAAATGACAAGGAACATTTAATTTCAAAATCATGAAATTTTTCCTTAGGCTCAAAACTCCCTTTTAAATTACTTTCACTGTGAAAATTCAGAATGTCTTTTTCAAATTAAAATTAAACAGAAAAAAATTTCTTTTCAGACAAACCAATTTGAATCATTTAATGGTTATAATTAAAAATTAAAGAATGTTTTTCAATAAAATGATTTCTTGTTAATAATTATTGTTTACTACTAATAAATAAATGAATTATATTTAATTTTTTTTATTTTAATAATAATTTTAATTAATATTTAAAACTATTATTTATTGTTCGTTGTTCATTTCTTGGAGTTTATTTTACTGCTTTGTGTATTTCAGCTATTTTTAAAATTACAAATAGAATGAATTTTTGAAACAATATTACGAGTTAATTAATCGTAATCGATTCGAAATTGAACAGTGATTTGTATTGATTTTTAATACTTATCAAAACATAAAAATTGTATTTTGCATTGCAGTTTATTAATTCTAGTAGTATGCAAGTTTAATTTAAAAAATGTCTATTTTACTTTAAAATATTAATATAATATTTAAAACTGTGCAAATAGAAAAATACATCGAAAATGGATGCACTTCAAAAATAATTAATTAATTATGTTAGGAATTTTTTAATATCACAATAATAATTGTATTTGTAAGCTAGTTTAAGTAATGATGTGATATTTTCCCTTGCAAAAGGAACACTTATAGATATTATTTCCAAATAACATCACAACTTAATTATTTAGAGATGATTCAAAATTTAACAATGATTTGTATTTATTTTTTGAAAAGCTAAATCCAGCAGATTTTTCAGGTAACTCTTTATAGATTTTGTCATTCTTAGTATATTTAAATATCATTTTAAAAATTAAAATGTTCGTTAATTCTATGATGCAATATATAAAATGTTTACATTAATAAAATGCTTTTTTTTTTTAACTAATGAGAATAGAAGACTCCTTTTCTTAAATATTTGCCTGCTTTAGTATATTTCTGTAATAATTTCTAACTTCTGTTACATTTTTATAATAAAAGTTAGCAAAAATAATATTTTTTATAAACTTTTCAAAATACAAACTTTAAAAATATACCTAAACATTGAAAATTTTTCTATTGTGAAAATTCTTCACAATACATAAAAAAAAAATAATTTTGAATTGATTTTGCAAATTAATTTCACTTTTAAACATTGATTTTTAATAAAAAATTCACATCTAATTTTTTTTATTTTTATATTATAAATAATAATTCGTTTAACGATCTAAACTACACTGTTTTTTTAAATTTTAATTTAGAAACTATTCAAGAAATTCTAAAATATACTTACAATCAATGTAGAGAAATATTAGGAATTTAAATTCATTGGATGTACCATTACCCAAGAAATAGTTTATTAATCAAGGAATAATAAATAAGAAAAGAAAATTAAACTATAATTTTTAAAAATCTAAGACAAACAACTGTTCTGGTGAGAAATTTTATTTTCGTATAAAATTAAAATCAATATTTTTTGACTAAATTCACTAATGAGTAGGAAAATATAATCCACGTGTTCTTATGAGTAGAAACTCCATATTAAGAACAGAAAATTAAAGAATTTGATTTTTAATTATTCCCAAAATCTTTTTAAATAACATTTTATTTTCACATAAAAGTAAATTAAGCTCTTTTAGTTAAAAGAAAGTATTAATATTATGAGATATTAAGACGTTAGTATTGGAACATAACATTATTAATTAGACATTATATTGTATTATAAGCTGAGTTTGAATAATCAAATGCGAACATAAACTGTTAATTATATTGTTGAAAACGGATATCTTGTATTCATAAAAATTAAATTAGAAAAAAAAATTAAAAAACTAAATTTTATAAGATAATTCTTCTGTTACGACAATTATTACATTTTCCTTTTCTAAATATATGATTATAATATCTTGAAAGATTCACTGTGTCAAATTCGTTACAATGTGCAAGCTGTATTACAGAGAAAAAAAATTACGTCATAGTTAAAAGAAATTGCTTGATGAAGTCATAAAATATATAAAACTGCTTCAATTCTTTTCGGCGAAATACTATAATCGGTACAAGCGTAAGATGGTCTTATTAAATTATTTTATAAGTGTCCGCTTTACAGTGTACTGCTTCCCCATATCATCTCTGAAATATAGCATATCTTAATCATCGTGTATTTAATTTCCTGTCAGACTGAGTTAGCCAGACATTTTATCCTTCCTTTAATTAAATTGGAATAGGGAACAGACTAGTTAAAACCGAGATCGCACGCACAATTATTATATATTATATTATATAAATATGGGGCCTGAATGTCCGAGTGGCTAGCGCTCTGGCGCTCGGTACCACAGGTTTCGGGTTCGAGTCCCGGCGGTGCCATGGATGTTTGTAGTGGTTCGGAATCCATTTTAGACCGTAGGTCCCGGTCCTAATAGGATCGTAGAGCTTCGCGGGGACGTTGTTACTCCGCGTCCGTGGCTTATCTTCCAAGTTACACGCGTCCCCTGGGTGAGTGACGCCTGTGCAGCGCTTGCCTTAAGGCATCCAAGACCAAGCTGTCTAAGTGTTTGCCCGCTGCAATGGAACAAAAAAAAAAAAAAAAAACTATATAAATATATATGTGAATAATGTAAGTAAAAATAAATAGTATAACATAAAAAAAAATTTTGGTTTGTGATATGACATTGAATTGATAAGATGTTTTATAATATCAGAGCTCAAAAATGATTAATAAATGAGGTTTTATTTTACGAATTTTGTCATATTCATAGAGGTTTGGTTTGTTCGCTCTATGGTCATTTTTTGCATACTTTGGGCTAATTGGACCCGGACCTACAGTTTAACGTGGATTCCGAACCACTCACAAATATCCACACCACTACCAGGATTCGAACCTGTAGCCTGTGGTACTTTCCCTATATTCATGGAGGAGCATTATTTTGGCAATACCATAAAATGTGAGATAAATTGAGATTCTCATGCTATAGTAAGAAAAGAATAAATAAAAAATAGTTTAGTAAACCTTTCATTCAGACCATCCCATGTTTGCGCATAAATTCATATTTCCCAGTTTGCAATAAATTAGAAAAACTGAATATACTTATAATATTATTTTTGTAATTTTTAATTGTTTATTTTTACTAAATTAGAACCAAATCTTATTCTATGTCTTAAAAAAAATCTATTATGTGACTTAAATTAAAATTGGCGTGTGATAAGGCGGGCTCTAGTTCATATCCGGCTACGTCTTGTGCAGTTCTAATTTAGAACAAATAACTACAAATAAAAATAAAAAAAAAATTGTAAAACAGAAATATGACATAAATAACAAGTGTAATTAGATAACATGAAACCCATAAATGAACTAAATGATATATTTATCTGAAAATTTGTGCCAAGTTCATTTTTTTAACCATTTAAGAATTTAACTATATATCTCAAGAGAAAAAAATGATTTTTGCTACAATTTAGACTCAGTGGCAACTGGCAATCTTGCTTTATCCAATGGTTTTTTGTGAAAAAATTTTTTCTATAGTCAGTAGACAATTCTGTATTCCTGATTAGAATTAATAATAATTAATGATAACAATAATTAAATGCACAAAATAATGCATATTCAGTGTATGTATAAATTTTTACGACTTTAGTCAATAATACGCACAAAAAAAATGACTAATGGTCTTTACAACGCCATATATGATTTAAAAAATAACTTGATAACATCGCAAAAATTTTTGTTATTAAGAAAATGTTTAATTGCTATTATACCGAAGTTCGATTCACTGTATCCTCGATCTACATGCATTGCAGTGATTGCTTTTAAAAATAAGTCGACTCACTGAAGATTGTGTGAAACAATTTCACATCGATCCTAGGGATTGAGGAAAAGGCTTCAGTTTTGCCTTTCATATAACAGTCAAACATGGTGCAATTTTCTTTGAAAGTTCTCTGCAAACATTTCGAAGAAACTGCAAGGAGGAATAAGTTAATGAGGAACTTTATGGTACTAGCGTTCCTATGAACGCTAGTATCATTCTTAATACAGTTCCTCCTGCATTGTGAGGGTGGGAAAAAAAAAACGAAGACAAAATATTATAGACTTAATTAAGCGATTTATAATAATTATGCAATTAATATCTTGTCATATAAAAATAAGATCATACTTTTGTTGCTGATTCTCGATCAATAATTAGCGTACAATCAATAAAATTATGTTTTCGTGTTTTGGAAATAATATTCCACCCACATTTTAAGATGTTATGAACAGTACATTTTTTAATGATTAAAACTGAAAATTCAAAAACTGATTACTGATTATTTCCACATGAGACACTAAAAAAAAAAAAAAAAAAAAAAAAAAAAAAAAAAAAAATTTATCCAAAATGAGTAAATTAAATTTTGAATTTGTCTTTATAACAACGCGAGTTAATTATACTTTTATTGCTTTGTGAAACTTGCAATTTTATCCCACAATGCATAGATTTTGATTCTACAGTATCACAGAATTAATAATTTAATAAAATCATATAATATAATTTTTTAAATCATTTAAAAATTACTTAGTACGAATTTCATATGAAATGAAAAATTGTATTCTTTAACGAATCTATAAAAAAAAATATAAATTTACAAAATGTGTATAAAATTCATAAAAAAAAAAAAAAAAATTGCTTTCCTAATCTAATTTTGGAAGAAATAATTCCAATTCCTTTTGAAGAATTAATATAAATAATTAATTCCAATCCACTACGCCATAGACAGACGCTTTGTTTAGCTATCATAAATTAACCTCGATTGTTGTGTCTGCACATATAATATAATCATTTTTTACAACGACGAATGCAATGGACCATTGAATTCGTATGTAAATATAACACAAACTGCATTGCATTTAAATTAAGCAGTCATTAAATCTATATTCTGTTATCAAACACCCTATAACAATACCTTACTCACAAGGAAAAGAAGTGCACGAAAACCACTCCTGGAATAAATAAAAAAAATAATAATAAAATAATAATAAAAAAAAACTCGTTCGTTTTAAAATACCTCATTCAAATCTGTTTACATGTAGAAGTAGTGAAACTCAGCAGCCAATCCCGTGGCTGCGTGCGCAATTCAAATGAACACCAGATTGCGGAGCTCAGCAGGTCACGTGGTCAGAGGACAATGTCCTTCGGCCACTGGGAAGGAAACGAAACCCAAATACAAACATTGGTTTCGGTTATGGGAAACGTTATAGAGGGAAAGTTAACTTTCAGGCGTTTTGGCAGCAACGAATTAATATATTTTTTTCTTTCCAAAGATTTTGTCTCTCAATTATTTAATTGCACTCGTCAAATTGACAATTTTTTTATGGATTTTTTTAAATCAATATTTATAAACAATATGCAACACTTAAAAAATATATATATATATTTTCCTTTTTTGCGTTTATAGAAATGTTAAAATTATTACTTAGATTTTTGAACATAGATTCCAGCATTACCATTTCCATCAAATATTTTAAGCTTCTTCATATAATATATTTTCTATTATTAATATTTTAATATTAGAATATATAAAATATAGAATTATATATTTTATTTTTTATGAAACATATTTTATATATGTATATTATATTTATAAATTTTATGAATATAAAATATAAAAATATTTTCTAATATTAATATTTTATTTTTTATATTAATAATAAAATTAATTAAATAATACTTTAATTTATTTTAAAAGACAAAACAATTAAATATTAATTAAAATATTTCATATATTAAGTATTCTAATAGTCCATACTATATCAATTTAAATATTTATCAATAAAATTGATAAGTTAAATATTTTAATCACAAGTATAAAAACAAAATCAGAAATTAGAATCAAGTGAAATTGAATTAATCAAATATTTATTTTTATGAAATATACATAACAATTGTTTTAATCTCCAAAATTAAAAAAAAAAAAGTTGTTATTTACTTTTAAGTCATTTATAACTAAGAGACAAAACTTGATAGTTACGAAATTAAATAATTTCTTTTCAAACATATCTTACTACAAAATTTTTAATTTCTGGTATCGCTTAGCCATTGAAATGTATTAGAATAAATTGCAATTTAAAATGTATAACGAAATTTTTTTTTTTTAGATCAGTAAAATTTACACCTGTAAAAAAAAAAAAGCTTTCTACAAATAAAAAATTCGGTTAAAAAAATTCCTAGAAATCTTAATTTTATTTTGAAGTATAATTTTAAGTTTAATTCAACACGTAAAGATTTTTTTTTAAATCCTTTTATTTATCATAATTTTGTAAGAAATAAAACTTAATTTTTCTTTTTTGTAAACCAAACCAGCAAAAAAAAAAAAAAAAAAAAGTATATAAAAACTTACTTGAGAAAAAAATATTTTATTTTTAAATATATGGTAACAAATAATATAATAAATGGATAAAAATTATTTGCTGATTCGATTAAGTTATCCAAGGACATGAAAAGTGCATATTCTAGAAATAAAATGGCTTGAAATTTAGATCATTCAGTGATTATATGGTATTTAAATGTTTTTTTCAAAATAAATTTTAAATTATCGCTTTCTCAGAAATGCATAAGAAATAATTTAAAATTCGCTCTTTTTTTTTTTAATTATTATTATTAACAGTAAGTCATATGAACAATTTAAAGATATTTAAAAATGCAATTTTCTTTTGAAATTTATTACATTTTAAATAAATAAAAAATGCATTCTTTTTAAAAAATCTTTTGAAATTCTGAAACTACTATCCCTGGAAGAGATTAGTTTGTCATTCCTCCAATAGGTGGCACTTATTTGAATTTGATTGGAAGAGCAGAATCTCCGAAAGTGGAAGAGGAGAATAGTTTTGAAGTCCTTCTCTATCGGAAAATGTGTTTGTTGCACGAAAAACAATCATTTCTAGCAGAGTGAGATTTTATAGAAACATTCCAAATTCTATACAGATGTATTTCTGAAAGATGTAGTTTATTTTAATATCAAAAAATAGTGCATTTAACTTTTAAATTAAATGGAAATTAAGAAGATTTCTATATCATAGGCACCAAAATTTTTAATCACTTTGTTTATTTTTGATTAATGAGCCTTAAATATTCTTTCCTATCTCTTACAAAATGTCGTATTGTAGATAAAGGTCCCTGCTACATGTTAGACATAAAAATTTCTCTTAGTACTATTATTAATACTGGAAAAATTAGAATTTCCGATTGATAACACACACTAGCTTAAAGAAATCCTGTTCTAGATTTACATTGTAAATAGTTCAAACTGCAAAGTATTACATATGTATTTATTTATTTACATTATATAAAAAAGAAATTAAAGTGTTATATTCATTTCATAACACACAATCCATATACGATTTTTAAGAATGATACTTGATATTATATTTTTTTTTTTGAAAGTAATAAACGTTAGAGCAATAGTGAAGTAGTTTTAAGGATAATAAATTCATTTTGGTATCAAAATTTTATTTCACCCAGTTTGGTTTAGAATTTTTTTATTCAGTTTTATGATTAAAATCTTAAATAATAATAATAAAAATATATATAAATAAATAATAAATTATGTTAATAAAAATCGTAAAAAAGAAAAGATTATTTTTCTTCGAACGGCAAAATATACAAACGAAATATTCTTAAAATGTTAATAAAAATTTAAATTATTTTTAAGATTGATTTTCATGAAAATACTTTTAAAAAATAATAATAATAAAATAAAATAAACACATGAAAAAAACTTTGTAGATTTAAATTTCTTTTGGTGTCACTGTGGAAGTTTGATATTTTAATTTAAAATTTGAATTCCCTATTAATATAAGTGTTTTTTATATTCTTATTATTTTTATTATTCTTGTTTTTAATATTCTTATTATTTTTATTATTCTTGTTTTTAATAGGTTTTTAATATTCTTCTTCTTTTTCATATTACCTTATGCAATGAATAGTAAATATTTAATGAAAAGTAATTAGTTAAAAAACAGCTCATTATTCGAGAACTGTGAAAGATTGACTTTACATAGTTATTAATCTCTATAATGGTATTTTTCGGGTAGTTATAGAACAAATATATTGAAATCATATACTTTTTTCTATTAAATTCATGAGTATATTCTTATCTTTCCTCATTGTAGTTAATATCAATAAATATACGTAGATATTTTTAAACATACATAAAAAAATTTTATGTAAAAACCTATATTAATTTTTTTTTTAATAAAATTTGAATAAAATTGTTTTTTATTGTTTATAAATTTCAAATTATACAAGGAATGCATAATAAGCTTTGTAAAAGATCTTGCAGTAAAGAAATCTGTTAACGAAATCTGAAATTGGTTTTTCACTACACCTTTTATAACAAAAGGATGGGGGATATTTTGCAATCAAACCAACTATTTTTGCGGTCATCCCACAACAAATCAAAATATTAATTAAAATTGTTTTTTCTAACGTGGTTTAATATTACATAAGATTGAATCTATTATAAGCACTATTTGCGCTAGCAAATTTTTCAAGAAAACCAAATTATTTTGAATGACAAAAATTAAAAACTGCCACGTAATGGAATTGTGTTTACTTTTGTGTTACGTTTTCAATTAGTTGTGTTATATATATATACATAAATATTCTTTTAAAATACTTGCAAAGATATTAATTAAATACATTTATTCATTCAAGAAAAATATGCTAGAAGTTTTCCTTTTTAAGAATTAACAACTTTTTTTAAATAAATGAATATTGCAAAAAATTGATTTTACTTCGTAGGAAAAAAAAAAAAATGAGAAATTTATTTTTGATGCATTAATATATTAACTAAGAATTCAATTATTACAATAAAGTTATTAACATAATAATTTAATTAAATCCTCACTAATCAGTTAAGTATCAATATAAATTTTGTAAAATATTTTATGTTATATTAAATAAATACCGTATATAAATTTGAGGTTCTCAGAAAATAAATAAATTAAAAATTAAAAATACATCGTTTTCTTTATAGGTAAAATTCCATATCAAAAAGTTAAAAACAAATTTTTATAAACACAAATATTTTTTTAATTCAAAATTATATATATTATATTATTATCCCGGCGGTGCCATGGATGTGTGTAGTGGTTCGAATCCACTTTAAACCGAGGATCCGGTCCTATTAGGATTGTAGAGCGTTGCGAGCATTGTTACCCGCGTCCGTGGCTTATCTTCAAGTTACACGCACCCCCCTGGGTAATGCAAAGTGAGTAATGTCTGTGCAGCGCTTGCCTTAAGGCATTCAAGACCAAGCTGTCTAAGTGTTTGCCAGCTGCATTAGTAACAAAATATTATTATTAATTAAATACATTAATTATTAAAAAAATATTAAATTATATTATTACATTATTCGCTATTTAATTCAAATTAATTTTTTTTAATAATAAAAGATACGAGTAATAAGTTTTATAAGTTTAAGTTGCAAAAAGTTGAAATACAGAGATTGAAAATTGCAACCTAAAATGAAAATAAAACTACAGGATAATAAGTAATTGGAAAAAAAATTTATTGAAAAATCTTTTTAAATGTATGTTCATTAATCTTGGTTTTAACCTTAAAGTAGTCATATTTACAATGTTTAGCAATGTCTGAAGCGTTACTTCAATTTTTAAAAAATGTAGTTATTTAATGTATTTTCATGTAGTCCTTTAAATAAAAGCCATATATTTAGAGATAGAGCATTAATAAGAAGTCTCTATTTATAATATAAAAAAAAAATAATTTGTGTCATATTTTTATGAGTGCCATATATACCATTATTTTTATTTGTGCCGTATATACCATTATTTTTATTTGTGCCATATATCATATTTTATTTGTGCCATATGGTAAATGAATTTCCCATTCAAGAACTTTAAAAAGTTTTCATTTAAATTTTGCATATAATAATCGAAAATATTTATTTAAACTTGTTGGACTTTATTAAGGTATTAAAAGACTCGCAACTATAGTCCAGAAAAGTATAACATTTGACCTAGTAAACTGATTTTATTTTTTAATAATTCCAAAGAATAAAAAAAATAGTTTTCATTTATTTAAGATATCACAATAATCGATCCATGGATATAGAATAAATTTTACATATTAAATAAATTGAATGAATGAATTTTACATATAATTTTACGTTGTCGGCGATCAAGCTTTTATTAGTTCTGATTTTATGAAAAGAGGCTTATTCTTATTAATATGCGTTTTTAAGCGACCTCTTAACTCCTTTCTTGAAAATCACTTGAAGATGTTTTGAGCTGCCTCAAGGCAGATAGAATTAATTTGATTGTTGTGCAAGACAGTTGATAAAGATTTGCATCTTGTTAGCTTTTGATAGAAGATTGCCGTTTAGATAGCCGTTATAGCCGTTTAGATAGCCGTTTCATCTCATAATTCAACGGAGCTGAATAAGGAAATAAATTTTTTCATGATGAACATAGAATTTCTCAGAAATTCCTGTCAAAAGACAATTCTTCTACTGAAGTTGCAGCTGATGGAGATAGTTTTTTGATGATATGCCACACATCTAAGTCCACCAAAGAGTCCATATATGATGGCAGAGCATTATTTTCCGGTGGGACTTTTTAAGGGTAACTGCCGCCCCGTTTTTGCGTGTTACGGAAGGGAAACCCTGGAAAACTCAGGCAGCCTAGTTGTGCTAGTTTTAGTTACCTTACACATTCAATTCACCATCGCATCTCCTTCATATTTATGACTTTTCTACTTATGATTAAAAAAATTAATTTGGCATGATTTCGTATAATATAGCTAATAAGACTAAAAATTTAATTCTCCTTAATATATGGATCAATATCTTTGAAATGAAAGTGCATGGACTGGCAACTGGCATACCGATTACGGAGTACCAATAGGGATAGGATCCTTACCTACTATCTTAATTCATATAATTAAGTCACAATTAATAGTTGGTTGTTTTTAAATGTTAGTATGATAAAAATAAAGTTTCTAAAAATTTTTAAATGATTCTTTGAAAAAAAAAAAATACTTAATTTAAAAATAAAAGTAAGGTACAAAATGAAAAAAATAAAAATAACTTAAAAATAGAAAGAAATTAAATTAAAAATTCGCCACAATTAGGAACCAGTTGTAGAAGACAAAAAAGGTATTAAATTGCTGAAACACGTGGAGCAACAGGGGCATATTTGAAATAAAAGCATAAATAAAGTTTCTCCCCCAAACAAGGCGCTTTACAGAAGTTGAATTCTGATGTTTTATTAATTTTTATTTGATTTTGTAAAATTTTTGTTTATTTTTTAAAGTACATGGAAACATATGGAGACAAGGACATTATGCATATATAGGACATTATGCAAGGACAAGGACATTAGGCATATATAGCATATATAAGACAAAAACGTGTGTGTATATAATAAAACAATAACCTAAAGAAGTAAATAAGGAAAAAAGAAAAAAATCAGAGAGAAGACTTTTGAGAATTATGAACATTTGTATAACAAACCATAATAGCCTTCGATATATATGAATTTAATGTTCTTCCAAGTTAATCTCATCAAAAAAAAATATCAATGATGAAACTGAAAATCATTAGACAATTACACAGATTACACATTTACAGGGTGAACGACTAAAATAGTTTAAGGAAAAAAAAAGCATGTATGCAAAATGTATAAAAACGGGGTGAGAAACAATTTGTACAGGAAACCATCAAAAACATATTTGGTGCATATTATCATATATTATGCGTGCGCCAAGTTTTTATGGAAAACATTAATTCGTTTTCGTTTTAGAAAAATTACGGTATGTTGGTTGTTGAAGTTTTTTTGTCGACCAGTTAATGTGGCCCTGTGATTTAATTATCACTAATAGACACAAACTGCCTTCTTTCTCTATTGTAAACGTACCTTTATGTTTGTCAAGTCAATAGATTTCTATAGATATACTATTTCTATAGATTTCAATAGATGATTTTTCATCTTCAAAAGATTTCTTGATTCATGAAAAACTATGACCATTCATAAAACAACTATCATTAATAAAAATATTGAATTTCTGTTTACCTTCCAAAAAAAAATTTTTTTTTTTAAACAATTTAATCTTTACAATTTTTTCTAGATAAAGTAAATTTAACCGCTTTTTTCTTTATTTAACAATGGCTTTTTCCCGGACTGAAAACAAAGCACTACTTTCACTGCATTACTTTTAATTTAATGTTTTTGAAAACAATAATCTCACGTATTAATTTAGACCGCATAATAAATTTAGTACAATTAAAAGTATATCGTTTGATTGAAAATATTGAAACTAATACAGAATAACTTTAATTTAGATTGAACAAAATCTAAGAATAAAGGCGAATTGAATGCGACATGAAAGCTATTCAGACAAAAAAGCATTTTTAGCTTTTTAAATATTAATTTAAAATTGATTTTGAAGTTAAAAAAATATTCCAGCGATTTGTAAAAAGAGTTCCACTGTTTTGATCATGTGATTTTGATTAAGTGATTTAAACAGGTATTCATAAAAGAATAGCAAAATATTACTGGACATTTCCCCATTTACAATTTAGATTCAATATATCTAATGAAAATTAACAAACAAATTAGCCTTTTTCAGTATAAGTATGGACTGTATTGCAAATACTTAATTTTATAATTTTCAATAAAAAGTTCTGAGGCGCACTTTTTAATTGACGCACAAATTATTGCTGCACAAAATTGCAATTTTACTCTTAAAAACATCTTCATAACTAACTAATTAAATCAACCAGCACTAAAAGCCTGTAGTCCACCAAGGCCATCTGCCTACTGGCAGATTCCGAAACATAAGGTGTTTCCCTTTAACTGCAGGGTTGTCAGCTGTACGCGCAATAGTCATATTAGATCGGAACCTACTATTTAGAGTGGATTTCGAACCATTACAACCGTTAACATCGCCGGGACTCGAACCCAAAACCTCTGGCACCAAACGCCAGAGCGCTAGTCACTTGGCCATCAGACTTAAAAATCACTTCATACGTATAATTAAATGCCCGTATAAAGAAATTGTCATAGATCAGAAAAAATTATTCTTTTTATTTCTCAAAGTTCAGATTGTAAAACACTTTACAGAATGCTCTCAAACTCAT
Source organism: Caerostris extrusa (assembly GCA_021605095.1). NCBI lineage: Eukaryota > Metazoa > Arthropoda > Arachnida > Araneae > Araneidae > Caerostris > Caerostris extrusa. The sequence goes on along the minus strand of BPLR01020357.1, from coordinate 14,671 downwards.
ACAAGTAAAACATCAGAAAATTTACAAAATATCCTTTTAAGATTCACGACTCATTTATTTTAATTCGAATTTACCTAAATGAATAAATTCCACTTTCTTGGATTGCATTCGTTGATGTGTCGGTTTCTGTTCATCAATACAGAACTAACACCAGTTTCTGTCACACACTCAAGTGTTTTGTAAACATAATAAATATACATTTATGTTTGACGTTCTTCTTTTTTACTTTTCATTGGCGCAACATTCTGCAAGGTGGGCCAAGGCCGTCTGACAGATGTTGGATGTTTTAAGAGTTTTCAGCTTTAATCTCAAACGTTACTCATTTTAATCTTTTTTTAATTTACATTTAATAATTTAAGAAATTCTTATTTCAAAATCTTTAGTAATACTAGATAAAACTGTTTGTCAAACGATATTTCAGAAAAAAAAAAAAAAAAACAACAACAGTATTTTGTATTTGTGTTCTATTGAAACTTGTTTACTGCTATTTGAGATCTAGCGAGTATTTAATGAAAAATTCTTTCTTCCTATGTGTTTTCCTGAAAAAAACTGCTTGTACAGTTCTTACTGCTTGTGCTCAAACATTCTTTTCTAGAAACAATCTCATACTGAGTTTTATTTTTATTTTCAGTTTCACTTTTATGAATGTAATATAGACAGATCTATCTGATTCTCACAAGGTGCATATATTGCAAAGTCTATTACAGAGCGATTTCTGGTAAGCAAGACTTGAAAGTCGAATGCTCACCAATAAAAAAATTTCGATGAGAAGTTTTTGATGTCTTTTTTTTTCTTTATATATTTATATATATACTGGAAGACAAATAAACTGTACTAGAATTCTCAGGCTCCAGTATTTTTTATTACTCTTTTTTACCTATACTGGTCGGAATTAAGTTTCTTTCTCAGACTTAAATATATATTTTTCATTGTAGTTCTTATTTTTGGTAGTTCAATTTCATGCATCGTCTCTATTACATATAGGATGAATGGTCCGCACCAACAGAGCGATGTATTGAAACAAATGAAATTTAACCTACCCTAAATCAAATATAAAAATAAAAACATATGTAGTGAGAAAAAAACTTTACTTATGATAAATTTCAAAATTTTTAAAATTTCCGAAATAAAAGCATTTTTTTTCAGTAATTACATAAACACATAACTGTAAATACGTATGAAAAAGTGTTCAGTTACAAGTAGAATTAATTTAACTCACTTTTGATTCTTCATTAAAAAGTTAATTTAAGTAACTTTATTTGTGAAATATACGTTGACAAGGGATTCACAATTTAAATAAAAAAAAAGACCTGAAAGTCCTAATTTTTTCATACAGACGTGTTTATTTGTGTGAGAAAAATTTTCAGCTCTGGCAACAATAAAGTTAAGGTACTGAACTCAAAACAAATCTTTGGTTCGCTGAATTATTGTTGATATAAATGAAAAAAAAAAATGCAATCGAATAAAAACATTTAATATTTTTTTTTTTGCTTTATAATAGATTAATTTTTGTAAAAATTAATAATGAAAATCTTTACTTTTTTTTTCTGATTATTTTGAGATCCATTTCCTTAGACTTACACTATTTTTTTCCTCTAAATTTTATAACTGTTATTTTTAATTAAAATTTCAGTTATAGCCAGATAATTTTAAATATATAATATTTGTAAAAGATTGATCACAGTTAAAATTAAACTTCTAAGAAAACAAACTTATAATTTCAGTATTTTTAATATTTAAATTTGTTTGGCTTGTTTTATTTTCTATTCTTTTCCGACTATTCTGAGTTAATCAAATTTGTTAAAATACTTTTTTTATTTTTTACATTTATAATATAAAACCAAGAAAATCAGATTTAGTAGTAACAAATTAAAATTTGGTATTCTGAATTTTTGAAACATGACATGATTGCTCTACAGAATTGAATTAAGTCCAAATGACAATCCCTTACTTTTTGTACTGTCGATCTCCTAACATTTAAATGTCACATTCTGTTAAATATTTTTATTCTAAGATCAGTTCATAAAATGAAAATATAATGTTAGAATTATATTGTATGCACCTCATGATAATATATTATATATTATTATTAATAAATAATAATTATATACACAAAACTTAATTTTGTGTATTGAAATTATGATATTATTATAACTAACTAAATATTATAAATCATTAAAAATACATTCTAAAATAAATCGTTAAAATATACTAAATATTAAGCACAATTTATTAACGCTTAATTCAAACAGAAAGCCATTACATCAATGTCAACTCTAGATTTTAACTTTACTACGTATTATAGAAGGTTTATTTAATTGAGAATGTCAAAGTTTGACATTCTCAATTAAATAATCAATAAATTAATAATCAATAAAATAATCAATTAAATAATCATTTTTAGCTACCTCCTCACGCTATGATAGCGTGAGGAGGTAGCTAAAATATGATCCAATATAAAAAATAAGGGCATACTAAAGACTTCTAATAAATTATTAAACTATAATATTTTATTATCAAGTAAAGCTAAAACTTTTTTTTTCCTTTAACAGGATGTGTCTTATTACTTACACTTATAATTTTAAAAAAATGTATTCTTAAACTTGAAAGGAACAAAATTATAACAAATAAAAAGTATGTATAATTTCTTAAGAGACAAAACAATATTCTTTCCTAAAAAGAATAAACTGCTAAAAAAAGTTGTTTCTCTCCCCCCCTTCCCTCTCGATGTTTATAAAAACATTTTTGAAACAAATTATTTGAGCTGTAAGCATAGAAAGTTTATTGAATTCGTCCTCATTGAGATTTTTATCAGAATGGTTATCTTATTTAAAGAAATTCTTTTTGATTATAGTCTTGTCAAACATTCGATAGAGAATATTTAATCTTTTACTGTTCTTTTTTTTTTTTAATCTCAGACGATACTTAAAAATAATAATTATCTTACTAATAAAACGATACATTTTTTCAGCGTTCTTCATTGCAAAAAGCTGGCAACTTGCCCAAACAAATCGCGATGACCTAGATTCGCTTTTATTTTGATGACATGCATCCAGAGAGCACTTGTAGCGCCACCAACCATTGGACCGCCAAAGCAGGTTAGGGGGACGGCAGGTCGAACTTTTGGAACAACTCGGGTTCTGTTCCCGCCTCACCCAGAAACAGCGCGAAAAACGGATGGAAATTCAAACGTACTTTTTTTTTTTTTCCTTGTGTACTTGATTTTCTTATGTCCTGCAACGAAGAACGCGTGTTACTTGAGATATTCTAGAGGGGAGGGTTTAACTGAGATAACGTCACTACTACTGTTCTTTTAAAAACGATTTAGATATGCTTCTTTTTTTTATTTATTTATATTTTTATTCTTGAAAGAAATGAATGGCATTTCATGTAGTAGGCATTGTAATAATGAATAAAGCTGCATTATAATATTTTACCTCATCTAATCATGGAAAAAAATATTTAAAAAAAGTATTGAAGATATGTCATTCGTAATATTTCAGGAAGAAGATTTCAAGAGATTTTTTAAACTTATGTACAATATCTATGTGTGAAAAAAAAATAATAATAAGTAAATAAATATTATAAAAACACTGCTTTTATTTATTTTTTTTCACTATTCTAAAATATTCTATTTCTACTTTGAAATATTTTCTTTAAAATTTTGCAATCCATATGTACCTATATTTTGCATCTTTTAAGACACTTTTTCACAATTTTATACTATGATCTTTAAATTTAAAGATATTTTTATTGAAATAAAAGATTAACAGCTTTTAGTATTGTAAGTTTAAAAAAAAAAAGAAATTAAGACCATTGAGCAACATAGTTATACCCTCGAGATCGAAAAGTTTCTGTAAACATTACTGATCTAAATTGTGTAATGTAAGCAAACCTTGACCACTTCTAGTGTTTTTTTTTTTTTTTCTTCTTCTCCATAATGGAAGAAGTCAAGGTTTCAGTACAGGAAAGGAGTCATTTAAAATGTAAATAATTTCAAGCTATATTACATGTGTTATTGATGTTCATGTATAAAAAAATGGATGTATAGAAAAAATTATAAAATGTAACAATTCTTGAATTTTTCTATAATTATAATATATATCGTTTTTTAATAATTTTGCTGGGGAAAATCGTGTAAAGATTACAATTCAAATGAATTTGAAAAAGAAAAGGAAATGTTATATATTATGGAACCCCATCACGATTGTTCATTCCATATATTAAAGCATTCATAACTTCAAACAATCATCCAATATCTCAATAAAAATTTACGGTACATGATAATGCTACTTTATTAATTCTCCCAAAACTTTCCATTCGATATATATAATTTTTTTTTAATGATCACAACTATATTTATCAATTTATGATATTATTAATTATCGCTGTGAATAATCACCATTAGGAAAATATGCATTCAATTTTTCCATTACAAAAAAATTGAAAGCAAACAGTAAAAAGAAATTTTCAATATTAAATGTGATACATTATTGATTGAAATTTTTGATTTTTTACATACTTTTTGAGATCATATATATTTGAAACGGATTAAAATAAATTATAAATAAGAGTATGAACACAATTATTTCAGGCACTTTTTAGTGTAATTTTGCTATAAAATTGCAACTTTATTTAAAATGAAAATAAATAATTAAAAGTTATTGTGTTATTTTTCGTTATGTCAAATTGAATTCTGAACGATTAAAATTTGAATTTTCTCATGTATATATATATATAAATATATATATTTGTTGCTTTTAAGTAATGTAAAATTTGTAACTATTCAAAACTATAAAATCATTCACACTATTAAATCAAAATTAAACTAAATAAGCCTAAACTTTCATTGCTTACAATGATCTTAAGAGCTGTTTCAAATATCTAAAATTTATCTAATTTTTATTTACTTTTCTTTGAAAATTGAGATTGGCATTTACGTAATTTTTTGATAACATAAGAACCTGAACGTAATTTAAAATTTGTATTTTTAAGCATCATATAGTTCTTTTGACGTAGAAATTTGGCTCTACTAATGACTGAAAATTTTATATTCTTTGTTAAATTAATTGTCATGTAAATGAATGAATTTTATAAAATGCAGCACAGGATTTTATTTAGATATATTATTTCATAAAAATTTTCAAGTAAAGAAATGATTATATACTTTTCATTTTTTTAAATGTTATGAAACTAGATTTAATTTTCCCATGCCCCATGTCCACCGTAGGAATTTGCTGTACTGTTATAAATGTTACAAGAACAATTTAAATAACAAATAAGAACAACATAAAATGTTACAAGAACAATTTTAAATAAGGCAGAATACAACAGTTGAAAATCATTTAACATTAATTAATAAAATACAAATTCAATTTTCATTTTTAACAAATAACTTCAGAAATATCTATCAATTTTTTAATTATCATTTTTTTACCTCATTTGAGATTGCTTTTAACAGAACCTTAATAAAATTGACATAGTTCATTTATAATTTCATAGGATTATTTTTCATTTTTAGTAATAATCTACTATACATCACTCTGTCTCTGCCCTTTATACAAATTAATATCTATGAAAATTCTTATATTTTTACATTATCTTCTTGAATTTTTTTAATTTTCTTTTACTTAAAACATGGAACAATCGGAAATTATAAAGATAACTGAAAGGAAATATTAATATTAACATTTTAGTTCTATGGCTCTCTAGTTTACAAAATGGAATGTATAGTATTTTTTTTATGTATTCCATTTTCGAATTCATTTCAAACACTTTATTTTTACTCTTACTTTCCAAATTTACTTTTCTACCATTTAAATCATATACATTTATTATTACATACCATTTATTACCACTGATTTTCTTATTAGAAAATTGGATTAGGGTTAAAATTTGCGTTGATAAATTTCATATGAAACTTGAAAATTTACCTTTTAAATTATTAATTTTATATTAAATGTTCGCATTAAATTTTAAAAACCAAAATAAAAGTTACCTCTTTCTTAAATTCTTGGAGTTGAACTGAAGTATCTGGAGTTATAAAGAAAATTAAATAAAACTAAAATAAAAATAAAATAAAACAATTAATATCTTTTTTTTTCACTTCCAAATTCATGTACTTAGGCGGTTTTTTAACAATTTTTTTTTCTAAATAAAGACTACATTTTAAATTCAAATTTGTACAATTTTTTTCCTCCATTTTTAAAAATATTATAATAAATCTTGAAAATTATTATTGCTCAGGAAACTTGATTTAACACGTCGTTAGAAATGCTGTCTTGCCCAAAATACTTATGAAGGAAATTTTAAAAATACATTTATTTCGAAAAAAAAAAAAAAAGCATTCGAAAAATAATCGATATATATGCTTTTCTGAAAACGATTTTAAAACTAAATTTGATGTTTTTAATTATTTGCAAACGAAATTTAATAATGCTTTTTTTCTCAGCTTATTTTATGGAATTATATATTTTCATTTGGTTTTTTTTAATCTTAAAAATTGCAAAAATTTTTAAAATGTAATGTAATTTTTTTTACTCATAAAATTTACGGATATTGTTTTGGGGTAGTTGAGATTTTCGTGTCCTTGAACACTTTTAATTTTTTTTGGACACGTTCACTGAATTCTGTGATTTTTTTTTTTTAATGTCTTTCACGAACTTTTTTTATATATAATGTTTATTTATAAAATAAATGATTAATTATTAAATAATTTAATAAAATTAAGTCAGGCTAAAAATTAATGTAAAATGGTTCTAAAAATTTTTTGGATGAAAGTAAAAAATTTATTTTAAAGTGAAAAGGAGATTTTTCAAGAAAAGAAAATCGTTTGGAATTCTATATTTTTCAATTTTTTATGGTTGTTCTTACAATCAATTCTAAATTTAATGGGTAACCTGTTTATAGCCCCGTCGGATTTACAATTTTTTTAATTATTGTAATTATATTTTATTTAGTTATTGTAATTTTATGTAATTTATTTTTATGAGTATAGAAAATATCAGTTAACTTTGGTAAAAGACTAAAACGTTCATATCGTGATGTGCAATGCATTTTAGAATGCTTTTGGAAATATAAATTCTCATATGAATAGAAAAGAGATTGGATATAAAACAGAAACTTCAGAATGTAAGTATCCTTATTTGATTCTAAAACCAATGTAAAATTTCATTTTAGCTGGCTATTGAATTATTTAAGAAAGTTGTAAAAAAAGTCTATGAATAAAAGGTCTATGGATACAGTAAAAAAAATTACAGTACATGTCTGAAAGATAGTTAAAGAAATGTAATTTCCTGTTTAAAACAAATATTTTAAGTAAGTAAATCCTGGTTTATAAACACTTTGCAATTGAAGATTGGTCAAAATCTATTTTCTGATAAATCAAATTATCAGGTAAGATTTGTATTGATTCTATTTCACTGAATAACAATTCTTCAAAGATGCATAAAAAGTTTTAACTAATATACTAAGTTCTTAAAGAATTTCATTTATCTTATAGCTTTTAATTCTTATAGTTTCTTATCATTTTTCGTATAATATCATTAGTGTATTTTAATTAAAACCAAAACCAATTTATAGTATAATTAAGTTAGTTATATATTAATTACTATATAACTAATATATAACTAACTTAATTATACTATAATTAAAATAAATAAGTTAATTAATATAATTAAGGTTAGTTATTATTATAGTATAATTAGCCCAGAGTATTAATTAATTCTGACAGCAAAACATAAAATAGAATTATCAGACCACCATGGCAGAATGATATACAGTGAGCCACAAAAATTGAGTATACACCTCTAAAACTTTTTAGACTTCTTCCAATTAGAAATTAAATGTAACTGATTTAAACTAACTAATTGATTTAATAAATTTAAATAGATAAATTTTTTTATCCTAGATACTTTAACCTCTGCTTTACCATCCTATAAAAACACAATTCTATAGTTAACTTATTTATTACGAAAAAGTTAAGCGATTCAAAGAAGAGATAGAAAACCATGCCACAAAAATTGGTATACACTTCTTATATTTGTAAATTATGCCACCACTTTTTTTAGTTTCAAATTTTCTTTAAAGAGTTTCAGGAGTAGCTGCTGCTTATACCGTGCTATTGCACAACGCTTTAAATAGTATTTTCTCATTAAAAATCGTAAAATGAGCTCTCGTAGAAAACTACTGAATCTGAGCGCTTATTGGTTTTAAAAAATGATCGAACGAGAGCAAATCTCTTCCAGAAATCGCTTCGTTGATTGGTGACAACTCATGGTTTGTGTCCAAATACTACAGGTATAAAAACTGGATCTGTGGCCAATATTCCTGAAGAGGACCTAAAGAAATACTGAGTACTGCGAGAGGAAGATCATTCACTCAGTAAAAAAAAGATCCGGTGAGTGCCTCTAAACCACGTTTATCGATGTCTCTACAATCGGTAAAAGATCTCAGTTGAAACAATTCGACGTACCCTTCACCAATATGGGTTTCATGGCCGTACACACCAATACGAAAGCCACTCATCAAGTATGTGAAAAGAGAAAAAGAGAGTGATTTTCGCCACAGAACATCGTTTAAAGCCCATTTTCTTCTGGAACTGCTGTAATATTTTCTGATGAAAGTAAGTTTAATCTTTAGGAAGCGATGGACGATTTAAAATATGGAGAGAAGCTGGGAAAGCACTGGCACCCTAAAAACACCATTTACGACAGTCAGTTCGGGGGATCTGTCCTCGTTTGGGGTTGTATGTCGGCTGGAGGAGCAAGGCTTGCTTTCATGATGGTATTATGGACAAACATGTATATTTTGGGGATTTTTAAATGACAACTGTTAAAAGTGCGGAGAAAGTTGGGGCTTGGGTCAAGCTTCATATTCCAGCAGGACAACGACCCCAAGCATACAGCGAAGATTGTGCAGTTATACTTGCTGTACCATTGCAAGAAGCAATTACACACTCCAGCCCAGTCTCCAGACCTAAACGTCATCGAAAATTTGTGGTCGAAATTCGAAAAAGCTGTACATGAGCACGAAATCACAAGCAAGGAAGTTCTCGAAGGTTCTGAGAGAAGAGCCGATGGTAAAATTTCTGTTGTGTAAAACACTAAAACACTAGTAGAATCTATGTCCAGAAGATTACAAGCTGTAATTCAAGCAAAAGGTTATACAACAAAATATTAATTTGTACGTTAAAAGGAAATTAATAAAGGTGTATACTTATTTTTGTGGTGTTGTTTTTCCTCTCGTCTCAGATCTTTTTTTATTTTTTTTCGAAAAAATAAACTAAAATGCAATTTTATAAGTATAATACGGTGCAGCCATAGACTAAAGTATATAAAGTAAAATTTCAATCATCTTAAAGCAATATTTAATTAGTAATGCAAAAAGCGCTCTAAGTTTCTAAGGTGTATACAATTTGTGTGATTACTTTGAAAAAAAAAAAAATCTTCATTTCAGAATTCCAAGATGAGTGAATTGTCAAATCTAATTAGATGTAATTATGGTTTATCGAAATGTTATGATCTCCAAATAAAAATACATAACTCTCAATGACGTGTAACATTACTCTTTTTTTTTATAAAACAAAAAACGCTTTTTTTACAATTTCTTGTTGTTAAAGTCAAACGACGTCAACAGACATGGCTCATAAGTCCTCTAGCAGAAGACATTTTTTATAAATCACTGTTTATATCCATGTACCAACATACCGAGTTGCCAATTGACGGGTTTAAGAATATATTCAACAACGATATTACAGAATAAAAATCAATCTGCACAATGAAAACAAAAAAATATTGAAAAACACACACACACACATATATATATATATTATAAACATAAACTCCAGTCCAACAGAAATTACTCACTCTGACATAGGCAAAATACAAATATCAGACAGATCTTTTAAGGGCCACAGTCTGGATTTTACCTGAGCCACACGGATTTTGATGCTAACCATAAAATACATTAATAATGCGTCCCAAAACCCATTTATAAATCGGTAAATTGTCCTCAACCAGCAATGCCCAAATCACCAATCCGAACAGTGTCCTTTTCAAATCTCATTTACTGAGTTGCTGTAACTAGTTCAAATAATTACAGTGCCATCTTTTCCATATCAGATACAAATTTTATCCATATCTATTTTATCCAACCATATCCTTTGCCACTTATTAAGTTTGTTATCACTTAAATTAGTCAAATCTGGCTAATAATTGAATTAATGGATCTGCTTAATAAAAATAGCTGGCGCCAAAACTCTTGTTTAGTTGACACGGGACAAAGAGGTCTAGAATTTGTGAATTCCTTCAAATCATACAGCTACGGTAAGAAACTGTTCATAAGTTAAATGCGTTATCCAAGTACAATTTATTAATTTCCCTCTGCATGCAATAAACTGTCTAATTAGCCCAAAGTGTGCAGAAAATGACCATGGAGAGCGACAAACCAAGCCAAATCTGGATGCAATAAAAATAAATATGTTTAGAGTGGATATAAATTACCCCGATATCAGATCCGACACAATCTCTAGTGCATTGCCTTAAAAATAAAATACACATACATATACCTTAAAGAGGGGGCCTGAAAGGCCGAGTGGCTAGCGTTCTGGCGCTTGGTATCACAGGTTTCGGGTTCGAGTCCCGGGGTGCCATGGATGTGCAGTGGTTCGGAATCCACTTTAAACAGTAGGTCCCGGTCAAATATGATCGTAGAGCGTTGCGGGGGCATTGTTGCTCCGTCCGTGGAGGGCCTGAATGGCCAAGTGGCTAGCACTCGATATCACAGGTTTCGGGTTCGAGTCCCGGCGGTGCCATGGATGTTTGTAGTGGTTCGGAATCCACGTTAAACTGTAGATCCCGGTCTGTTTAGCCCCACGTGCGCAAAAGATGACCGTAGAGCGACAAACCAAACCAAATCGCGTCCGTGACTTATCTTCAAGTTACACGCGCCACCTGGGTATTGCAAAGTGAGTTACGTCTGTGCAGCGCTTGCCTTAAGGCATCCAAGACTGCGAAGATGGTTCTTTCTGGTCTTGTCCCAGGACTTTAAACGTAAACGTTCTCACATTCGAACCCTAGGCTCTAACAATTCACTGACCACCACTGACAGTCAAAAAGCTGAGGTTTTAGCTGACAGCCTTCAGGAACAGTTTCTTGAGAACAACATTAATAATCATGATATAGAAAATCTCGTTGAGTCCACTATCACAAATTTTATTAATACTTGTCAAGTCTCTGAAATTCCTATCACTAAAGCATCTTTTGTTATTAATTGCATTTCCTCACTGAAAATTAACAAAACTCCTGGCATAGATAAAATTACTAATAAAATGTTAAAAAACCTTCCTTTCAAAATAATACTTGAGATATGTAAAATTACTGATTCTATTCTTCATACTGGTTATTATCCTAAGTCTTGGAAAACAGCTAGAATTCTCCCAATTCTTAAACCTGGAAAGGACTCTACTTCTCCTATTAGTTACAGACCAATTTCTTTACTCTCTTCTATTAGTAAACTAATTGAAAATGTCATCCTGAACCTTCTAAAAATGAGTCAAATCAAAAGAACCTTCTCCTCCCACAGCAATTTGGATTTACCGAAAAACTTTCTACAACTCATCAGCTCTACAATCTCACAGAAACTGTTGCTGAAGGATTTACCTGGAAATATGAAACTGCTGCAATTTTTCTTGATGTGGCCAAAGCTTCTGATAGAGTGTGGGTTAATGGATTGATTTACAAACTCATTTCTTACAATTTCTCTCCTTATTTGATTCAAGTAATTCGTAACTATCTTTCAGACAGACACTTTGTTGTCGCAGTAGGGGAATACTGATTCCTCAATTCGTGATATTCACGCTGGTGTGCCCCAGGGCTCTATTCTAGCTCCTTTCCTCTATAATATCTTTATCAACGATATTCCACAAAAGAACAATATCAAAATTAGTCTTTATGCTGACGACACTGCAATCTTAAAGCAAAGCCGAAAAAACTTGCATCATCCAAGAAAATTTGCAAAATTATATCATTGATTTAGAAAATGGCTCATTAACTGGAAGATAAAATTAAATGTGGACAAGACTGAAGCAGTTCTTTTCACTTGCAAAAATCCTGTAACCCTCCTAATATTAAAATATACAATAATTATATCACCTGGTATAAAGAAACTAAGTACTTAGGAATTATCCTTGATAGTAAACTTAACTACAGAACGCATATCTACAACCTTAGAAATAAATTCAATACTCAATTTAGAATTCTCTACCCTTTAATCAATAGAAATTCAGTTTTACCTCTTAATCTCAAAATTCTAATATATCTCTCTTATCTTCGTCCAGTATTAGCTTATGCAAGCCCAGCTTGGGGTTCTGTCGCACGTACAAATTTTGAAATTATTCAAAGGCTTGAGAACGAAACTCTCAGAATGTTAACGAATTCACCCTGGTACTTTCGTAATGACGATATTAGACGAGCTCTCTCGATTCCAAGTTTAAGACAATTTGTTCACAAAATTTCTACTAAATTCTATAATGATATGCGAAACATTAATAACCCTGTATTAAATATCCTACAAAATTACGATTATGATATTTCTTCCCGCAAACATAGCAAAAGACCTCGCACTGTTCTAAATATTTTAAATTAATTCCTTACAACTGCCTAGTTGAAAAAAAGTTCGCTTTTCTCCTAGTTTGTCATTCGGGGTTATTACATGCAACTGATTCCATCAACATCTACATTTTTGATATTTTTCATTTAATAATTTTATTAAATAAATAATTATCTTTTAAAAAAAAGGGCATTTAATTATCTATTTTGCTTACTAACTCAAAGGGCATGAGACCACCGCTATGTTTCAACATTTTACGAAGAAGGAGCTAGTGGCCGCTACGCGGCCAGGATCTCCGTAATAATCTACAATAACAAGGCATCCAAGACGTCCATGTCTGTTTGCCAGCTGCATTGAAAAAAAAAAAAAAAAATACCTTAAAGAAAAACTTCTTCGTAAATTTTTAATTTTAACCATGAATGAACCACACCAGAACAGTTAAAGGAATAATAAAGAATAACCATCTCTAGGTAAGTTATCTATTAATCGCATCGAAATAACTGGCTTAGTGTAGGCAATACTCTTGTGTATAGCCTTACGACATGTTGTTTGACCTCTTAGTGGTCAAAATTTCTTTCGAACATTAATGCCGATGCACCAATATGCAAATATTTTTGTGTGGAAATAACAAGAAAAGTAAATTTATGACGTTTGGCCAAAATTGTCGGATGTCTTTTTTTACAAATAATTAATATGTATTACTTAATCGGCTATCAACACATAATATTTCATCTGAATTCAAGAAGGTATTTAAGATTTTTTTTTTTTTTTTTTTTTTTTTTACTTTCTACTGGGTTGCATACATCCCTTTCTCTGAAGGTTTCGAATCTCCGAGGTAAATTCCTTTTCTTGGATCCTCTTAATCGGGTATGCCTTAGCCCTGTCCAATTCTCTGTCCTGAAAGCTTTTTCTAAAGATTGTAAAAAAAGGCTAAATGATTCAGTTCTTGACGGAACAGAAATAGATAACGTTTTAATACTTTCAATAAGGCTTTCAAGATTAAATATAAAATCCATATCTGAAATTTTTTGAAACTTCAGTATTTTGAAAAATGACTCTTTTCGAATATTAATTAACTGTAACTTCTAAGCTTAATTTTGTTTCTAATTGTTACTTTGCATTCTTCTACTTTTTTTTTTATTTTTTACCGGTCCTGAATGGCCGAGTAAGTGGCTAGCGCTCTGGCGCTCGGTACCAGGTTTCGGGTTCGAGTCTGGCGGTGCCATGGATGTTTGTAGTGGTTCGGAATCCACTTTAAACCGTAGGTCCCGGTCTAATACGATCGTAGAGCGTTGTGGAGAGTGACATATTAAAAATAAAGATAAACTAACTGTTCATATATATAGTGATTAGGGGATTATAGTCCTTGTTGCTTCACATCCCTATATACCACATCATCATCATATTTTTTACTGTTTTTCCCCAACTACTATATCGACTACATTTTTCACCAACTCAATATCATTTAGAAAATAATCACTTATCACAATTATCCTGACAATGATCCTGTTCTTGGATCCTCTTAATCGGGTCTGCCTCAGCCCTGTCCAATTCTCGTCCTGAAAGCTTTTTCTAAAGATTGTGTAAAAAAAAGGCTAAATGATTCAGTTCTTGACGGAACAGAAATAGATAACGTTTTAATACTTTCAATAAGGCTTTCAAGATTAAATATAAAATCCATATCTGAAATTTCTTTTGAAACTTCAGTATTTTGAAATGACTCTTTTCGAATATTAATTAACTGTAACTTCTAAGCTTAATTTTGTTTCTAATTGTTACTTTGCATTCTTCTACTTTTTTTTTTTAATTTTTTACCGGTCCTGAATGGCCGAGTGGCTAGCGCTCTGGCGCTCGGTACCACAGGTTTCGGGTTCGAGTCCTGGCGGTGCCATGGATGTTTGTAGTGGTTCGGAATCCACTTTAAACCGTAGGTCCCGGTCTAACACGATCGTAGAGCGTTGTGGAGAGTGACATATTAAAAATAAAGATAAACTAACTGTTCATATATATATAGTGATTAGGGATTATAGTCCTTGTTGCTTCACATCCCCATATACCACAT
>BPLR01020356.1:0-80913 GCA_021605095.1 Caerostris extrusa | reverse complement strand
GATAATCATCATTGGCATTTTACCCTTGGCATTTTCATTTTAATTCTTTTAACATGATCAGAATTTATTTACCAAAGGATTTTGGATAATCATCATTGGACATTTTTACCTTTTGGCATTTCATTTTAATTCTTTTAACATGATCAGAATTGTTACCAAAGGATTTTGGATAATCTTTCACAGGAACATGATTAACAAAATGTTTTTAACAAAAAAATGGAATGGTAGTGTTAATCTATTTTTATTTTTTGATTAAGAACCATCTTTTCATTCCTTCATAATCAATCTCTTTCAAAAAATTTCACAGAAGGAAAAGTGAATCTCTGTCCCAAATCAATCATACACTTCGTCTGGAGAAAAACTTTTTATGATTAAAGTTTCTTTAAGATTTTCGTTTATTATTATTGTTTATTTTTTCATGTATTAATTTTTTATTGATTTAAAAAGAATATTTTCATTCGTAGATAACTGGTTCACTACAAAATTAAAAAGAAAGAGCCGGGATTTTATAACAGTAGGAAACGAATAAATTTTAAAAATCTTAATAACTAGAAAAATTGACAATATTTCAGAAAGAACAAAATATGAACATCTATTCCTCAACTCAGTTAACATTTGCTTTTAGATAATATGCATATAAACATTTCTGAAGATAAACTGGTAGAAGTTAACTACTTCTCTTAATTTAAAACAGCGCTAATACAATATTTTAATAAGTTTGATCTCTTTTAATAAGTAATAATTTATCATAATTCATTAAAATAAAAATAGATGCTTTGTAGCGGAGTAAAACCTTTTTCTAAATGATATGATTGCGTAATATAAATTACTTTTATGAAAATTCTGAACTACCGAAGATGCTGTAGACGCTGTTTAATTGCTTGCAAAAATCCTTTTACTAGAGCACATGTAGCTTCCTAACTTTAAATATTTTCATGGGGAAGGGTGCATTTTATACAAGATTGAAAAATATAAAAATAATATATATAATAAACATATATATTAACAAAAATATTTTTTAATATTATATATATTTATATTAATAAATTATATATATGTATATATATATATATATATATATAATTTACGAAAAATATTTTTTTTCAAATCCGTCACGATTATAAAAATACTTCCACTCTTTTCAATTGATTGAAATTACTTCAAATTATTTCCACTCTTTTCACTTACATTCAAGGAAATTGTCAATAGTTTAAAGTTAAAGTACATAATTTTATGTCCTTAATATTCAATATTTAGAAGAGTTATTGTGCAAAATCATCAATTAACTTAATACATGTGTATTAACATATCAAGAAGAAATTATCCTTGCTAAATCAATCAACATTATAAAAATTAGAATGAGAAAATCTAACCTTAAAATTCAAATTTTAATATGAAAAGTCAATTTGATTGCATAGAAAAAATTACCATGAAAATTTTTATTTGAAAATGTTTCAAGGCTTCCATTTGCATGTTTTATTTCTAACCTGTTTTTAGTGTGTGTATTAAAAATATTTTCTTAATCAAAAGTAATTATAATAAATATATTTTCTTAATCAAAAAGTAAATATTTTCTTATTTAAAGTCTCAGTTTTATAATAAAACCCAGATAAAGATTATTTTAAAATATATTTGTAACACATTAAAATTTTAAAACCAGTCTGCATAATAGATATCTTAAGTTAAGATACTTCAAAATAGAGTATATTTATTAAAACTAAATTCAATTATTTTCTCGACATAATAAAATAAACATTGTTATAGTTGTTTCAAATATCTGTATGCAGTTTGAAAATGTAATAGGAAGCACTGAAATATAACCTCATAACGCTGTAACGACCACAGAATCTTCAGCAGATGATGAGGCTAGAAATTAGATTACGAGAATAGAACATGAATCTTACTGAGGAGTTTAATTTAAAAGTTTGGTTGGCTATAATTATTATTAAAATATTTATCGAGTTGAGTTATCGGTGAAGTTTCTGATGGGAAGGTATTTTCTTTTCTAGACCGTGCATCAGCTGAATGTTTCGAATATCAACTTTTTTTTTTCAAATTTACGCTACTCAAAACAACCTATCCACAATTTCATACATTAAACATCCATAATAAACTTTCTCTGTGTTCGAATAATTAGATATTTAAATTTCATGAAATTGAGCTGCTATTTGTATTTCGTCAAGAAACGTTAATGCTACTAAGTTCTAGATTTCTGTAATTATTGTAATTCTTGCCTCTATATGTAGTTTGAAAATTTAATAGAAATCACTGTAATATAACCTCATAACTCTGTAACAACCAAAAAGTCTTCAGCAGATGATGAGACCTGGAAGTAAATTACGAGAATACTTGAATCTTACCGATGAAGTTTAATTTAAAAGTTTGGTTGGCTATAATTATTATTAAAATATTTGACGAGTTCTTATTGTCATTGAAGTTTCTGATGACAAAGGTTTGATTCTTTTTCTAAACCGTGCATCAGCCGAATCTTTCCTCTGAAGTTTAAATAATTTGCATATTTCAATTTCACAAAATTGAGCTGCTATTTGTATTTCTTCAAGAAACGTTAATGCTACTAAGTTCTAGATTTCTGTAATTATGAAATATACTTCTGAAAAATGATGATATTTTAAATAAATTTAAATATTTTACCATTTTGTCTTTTATATTTGATGACAATAATATATTGGTTTTTTTAGTGTTTTTTTATTTTTAAAAAATTGGGTAAACTTGAGGTTCTATGAGATTTAATGTTCTTCGTAAAATAGCTAAAAAAAAGTGTTTATTTCCTCATTCTATTTAGGTTAACGAAAAATCCCAAATACATGGATGATTTTAACATTATTGATATTTAGATTTTGAAAAACTGCAACTTGTATAAAAAACAATACTTTAATTTAACAATTTAACATAATTTTCAAAGTTAATCTCTATAAAAATTAATTCATAAAAATGCAAATATTCCATGGAATTTTTTTTTCATTTTTCATCTAACTTTATTTAACTGATGACAAAAATAATGTTATTAAGGATAAAATTAGTTGGTCATATCATTAGTTAAAGTAATCTATTTATTTCTTAACATATTCTATGTAAAATTACGCCTAGAAAATAGTCTCTTACTTGTTGTATAAAATTTTCGCAGGTAATTTTATATAAATTAACTGATTACACAAAAGTATAATGCTAAGACTTGAAACATTATATTCAGAACAATTCAAAAGTTATAATATTCAGTTTTTAAATTTTTGCTATCAATTCGATGAATTAAACAATACAAAATGAAATATAAATTTACTATATCCTATCTAATCTATTAAGTTCTTTTAGAATTATTATATTTAACCTACAGCTATCTTTTATTTAATTACTTTAAATATTTTATAATTTCAGCATCTTATTAATTAAAAAACCCGCATTCTTGATTGACATCATTTCAGAAGGATTTTTAAAAAGCCACTTTTTTATTGCCTTTGACACTCTTATGCTGGAAAAACCAAATAATGTTTATTCAAAACGAATGATCCCAAAATCATTAAAATGTAAGAAAGTAGGACATTTTTTTATTATGCATTTAACAAGGCACATCTACCTTAATTGAACTTAAAAAGGGTGAGAGCATTTTAATGAAATACATGGAAAACAAATATAAAATGCTAATAAGGCCAATTAATCCAAATTCACATCCTGTTTCCCACAGAAAAATCTACATGGAGTTGGTTCCTTTCTTTTAACTTTCGAACTATTACTTTTTAAGGAAAAGTATATCCTTTGAAAAAAATCTGCCGTAAAAGGTAATAACATGCGAATACAAATGGTCCCAAAAATAAAACAACGACCTCAGAAGTGAATGTATCTACCTTTTAACTACTTCGTCCTCTGAAGCTAAGTGCTAAAAAAAGTTAATGAACTATCTTCCGATTACGAAATAGACAGCATCAGTTCATGCGACAACAAGGTTGCTTTTGTTTCTTCGGGAATATTGCTCAACTTCTGCAAAGTGAACAATAGCAGAAGAGTTACGACATCAAGCAGATGAAATGAGGGGGGACCTTGAGATCATTACAAACACCTTGGGGGTACCTCTGAATAGGGCCACTGACCCCTCACCCAATCTGACTGTCGAAATAAAAATATTAAGGCTCTTGCCGAACCTTGGAAAATGGGAGAGGAATACCGCTGTGAGATCAAGGGAAGCGAAGATGGCCGAAAGAAGAAAGGGGAAAGGAATTATAGATTAAAAACGGTTTTATATCATGGACGTAATTAACTTTCAAATCACGCCCGATGTTTCCGGTGGTTACAAAAGAAAACCGCCAAACCGACTATGCTCGACTTATTCGTCTCGATGGTCTTGAAGTATAACCACCCAACATTTACCAGACATAAGTTATAACTCTCGTAGGTGGTTATTTAAGACTAACAGAAATGGTTCGACAGCACTTTACTAACCATCATTTATATTGTGTAAGAAAATGAATGATCATAGTATATAAGGTAACTACAAAAAATTTCCTGCATTTAAAAAGGTATGTGTTTTGTAAACTTTCTGTTTGTATTGTATTTTATCAGTGAGGGAATTAGAACTAAGCTTAATTGTATTGTGTTCGTGCCTTGAAGTAATTTTTAAAAAATCTGTATGTTATGACAGCTTTACAACTGATTACGAATGTCCGGCATCAGTAAATAACTTCAGATTGTTACTTTGTTTCAAAAGCACTTGAAAATGTTAGTTTGTATCGAAAAGCACTTGAAAATGTTACTATGTATTAAAAAGTAGTTGGAAAGTGTTACAATTTTTATCTCAAACAGTTTCATTGACAAGCCGAGGTGGTATTCTTATAATGAAACCGTCAACACATTAGCAGTTTTATGGATCAAATACAGATACAGCAAGTTCTTCCGCATTGGGAAAAAAAGTCTTATCCGATTTCGTTTATAACATTATGTAATATGGATGAAGTTTAGAAACATTTATCTTTAATTTTTTTACTAACATTATAATTCCAAACATATTTAATAATTAAGATGAGGAGGTTGTGGGGTATTTCCCCCTGTTGGTACTCCGTAATCGGTACGCCAGTTGCCAGTTGCCAATATGGATGAGAGTTGTAAGCACTGACAGTGATACTACTCACGAATCATTTTATCAAAAGGTAATGTGATTTATTGAAAATTGAGATAAGTACTTAAACAGCTTTTCAACGATGAAAGTTTATCTCTTGATGCAGTAAAAAAAAAAAAAAAACAATATTGACTCTTTCAACACGAAGTATTTGATATTTTAATGTCTCTTAGATGATTAATATTTTGATCGACACTGTTTTTGCCAGACAATATTATTGTCTCTGTCTTTTTCTAATATAAGACTGTGAAAAAAACAGCTCAATATTCAAACGAAAAAAAAATAAGCTTGCTAATTTTATAAATTGTTTAATGTAAGATGCATTCAAATGGAAACTTTTAGCCATTTCAAAAGACTATAAAAGCAGTAATATTCTAACATCAATGATAACTTGTGAATAAGGCATTATGTGTAATTGAAGTACGTTACTTTGCTACTTTAAAACAATATATTTCAAGAAAAATGTTTTATAAGTTAACAAATATAGTAATTAATGTGTGTTACTTAAAAGAAGACTAAACTGCAATGCTTTAAGGATATGTTTATGTTAATTTAAATACACTTCTACGTAAAAATACGTAAGACTTCTGAGTTTCTTTTTTACTCATATTAAAAAGAAACAGATTAAATCTAAAAATTGACTAACCCAGTGTTTGTTACTAAAGAATAGAATTTGACATAAGTAAATATTTATCAATCTTGTATGTATAAAACATAATTGATTGTGTTTTTAGCGAAATGTATTTATAAATAAAAAATAACGTTAAATAACAAACCGAAAATTTAATTGTAATCCACTGCTTATCTTTCTATTCAATTTTATTATGGGGGGGGATAATATGAGAAATTTTACGTGAAATAGTCTTGTATTACTCACTTTATAATATTTCTAATCAATTAGGATTTTTGTCGTAAATTATACATAACTTGGTCTATTATAGAAATAAAAAAATATACAGTTAATACAAATTCGAATAATTTAATATTAAAAAACCTACTATCTTTACAATTTAATGAAAAACGTTTTACATTTCAAAATTAACTTTAGTTTGAATAGTATAATTCAAGCCATGGGAAATTTTAAAGCTGTAAGTTTTATTATTATTTATTTGAAAAAAACGAACCAAATATTAACCAATTTAAAATATGTAAAATCATAAAATATAAATATATATATATATATATATGTAATAATAAAATAATATTTTTAAAACATATAATAAAAATATATGTATATAATATGTAAATTATAAAATATAAATATGTATGGTTTACATATTCAACGAAATTTA
The DNA here is from genome assembly GCA_021605095.1 of Caerostris extrusa. NCBI lineage: Eukaryota > Metazoa > Arthropoda > Arachnida > Araneae > Araneidae > Caerostris > Caerostris extrusa. Next base: position 74,496 of record BPLR01020356.1, on the reverse strand, counting down.
ATATGTAAACCATAATTAGCAAATTTAAAATATTTTCAAATTTGCTAAATATTCAATTAAGTTTGCTTTAAATATTTATTAAATTTGCTTTTTTTTTTTTTTTAATTTTTTTCATCGTCAGCATTATAAATAAATATTTTTATTTTATTGCAGTCTCAAAAATTATTAATATAGATAGATAGAGAGATAGATAAATAGCAAAGCTGTTATTTTTTAAAAGTTATGTTGATGTTTTCATTGTTGAGTAACGAAACTATTCTCCATTCTTGTGTGTACTTTCAAATTTATGTAAACATTATATTTTGCTTCTGAAAAGTTGTTGATTGTGTAAGATAAAACTTTTCGGGATACCTAGAAATTAATACTGAAAAAATAATTTTAAAAGATAATTCTTTAAATGAAAAACTATTCTGCTCAGCATTTACATAAAAATGTGCCTCAATGAATGTTTACCCATATTAATTTACCAAAGTATGTTATTGTATCCTTCTTTGCTGCTGAAAATATTATCAGTTAAAAAAAGTCAGTTTAAAATCGTAGGACACCGAGTAAGATACTTACTCTACTCATACATTAATAACTATTTTCTTCATTTAAAAATGTGTACTAATTTTCTATCAATTTGATTATTGAATGAGACAGAGCTGTCTTGATAACGTACTGGAGTAACGCAATCTTAAATTTCTTGGAGTTATACTAAATTTTCGTTTTCCTCTAGTATTTAAGTATTAAAGTTCTCTTCAAAATAGTTTTTATTAAACCATAAGCTCTTAATTAATTTGATTCAATATATTCAAAGAAATGTTTTAAAACATAATTTTTTCCGTGTTTCAATATCAAACAGTAGAGGAGCTAAATTTAGTCAAATTTCTTTACACATTTAAAAATTTACTAATTTTTTTTTCAATTTGATTATTGAATGAGACAGATAACGTACTGGAATAACGCAATCTTAAGTTTTCTTTGGAATTATTCTAAATTTTCTTTTTCTCCAGTATTTAAGTATTAAAAGTTCTCTTCAAAATATTTTTTTTAATATTTTTAATTTTTGAATGTAACTTTGTAACGTCTAAAATTAATTTTTAAATAAATTTTAGCTGATTTATTTAAACACAGATAGTTAAACAAAAGACGCGTGGTGTAAATAAGTTTTGTACTGAATAGAACTAAACCAAAGTGAAAAGATGGATAAATGTAAATATTTCTTCTATTCCTTTTAAATACAAAAACACGGCATTTTACATGTTTAAGTATTTCTTAAACATAAATCTAAATTAATATTGTTTAAACACATTTAAAAAAAATTAAATCTCTGAATCGCTGAAAAATTTATCAAATCAAAGAACTAAATAACACATTATTTTAACGATATTTAAACGACATTTTTATAATGGCTTAATATAAAAACATTCTTAACCATCTGCTATATCACCTGCTTTTTGTGTATTTAAAAGTATAACATCATTATGCAATTGTTTCTTTTTCGTTGAATATGCATTTGTTCATTTATTTAAGATTAAAAAAAACAGGGGGATCTCAAAATAAGATAAATTTATTTATAAGTTTCATTTTATGTTTCATTTCACAACACAATGACGTATAATTAAAGCAGTGTTTTTCTCTTCTTATAATTAAAGCAGTGTTTCAACTATATGAAAACGACTAACAATATATTTTTAAATTCAATCCAAAACCTAAACAAATGGAAATTTGACGAACACTTAAAAATGATTTTTAAAACTCATTGATTCTTTTTTTATTCAAATTAGTTGTAACTTTTACTATTTTTGTAGGATGATTCTAATGCAATTTTTAGAACGTTAGATTTAAAAATATTTTCTGTCAAAACTGTTGTAATGTTATTTTAAATATTGTAAATTGTTGATCATTTGATTTAAACAACTAGAAAATACTTTCATTTCTACAATTATAAGTGAATAATTTATGAAAGTAAATATCATATAATATCATAAATAATATATATCATATTAGAAACCAATGGTAGTTAATTATAATTATTTTCGTAAACTCCAAAATCTTGAATTATCTTTCTAAAATTTAAGGATTGAAATTACTAATTTAAACAACATTTACTTTAGCAATGTAACTTTTTCTTCCAACAATATTTCTTTTGTTATTTTTTATAATGAAAGGCTCACATTTAAAATTAATTTATAAGGATGTAACGTAGATTTATAGAAAAAAATATGTACTGAATTCAAATTATGGAATTTTATGTAAAATCAAACAAACAGAATCGTTTTTAATTTATTTCTGATTAACTAATGACAACTTATTCAACTAGAAAATTAATATGAAATTGTTTTAAATTATACAATCAACGACATTTGTAAGTCTTACCCTATTTCGAATAAATTTAAATATAAGCTCATCGATTAAGTATAACTTATTCAGTGTGTCTTCTGAGTTGTGAGAAAATTGATATTATCTTCAAAGTAAAAATTGTGTAACTAATATAGTATGAAGCACATTTAATTTTAATTCAAGCTATATACAATAGGAAGTCGTGGTGAAATTTATTATTTCAATATGGAATAACTGTTAAGTCCCTGACTGATTGGCGGGATAGTGTCTTTAGAGTCAATACGGTTAGAAGAAAAATGAGACATGAAGCTCTTCATAAATTTTGAATTACTTCCGGTATTGGTTAATAACACTACAATCAAGAGGGCATATTTCTGTTTAACGCTCTCGGAACCAGAAGAAATTAAGATGTAAAATATAAATATTAAGTTATTAAATATCTATTTATACAACATAAAACATCGTCATTGCATGTGTTCTTGTAAGAAGTATCGCCTTATATCAACAAAGTTCTTTTTTTTACTAGTTTGCAATTTTATTTCAAAATTCTATTGAAAAACATGATGATGCAATTTACTTACCAGGTAGTAAATTACAAATATGAAGCAATATTCTAAACAGAAATAAATACTCATGAAAAATTCTGAATACGATGAGGCTTCGGAGAATATGGTTCATTGTGAAAATTTCTTACAACTAAAGTAAATTTTAAGTAGGATTTCTAGTAGTAAAATTATCCATCATCGTATTATGCATTTACTGAAAAATAAAAATAGTTTGAGTTTGTATACATAAACATGAATATATAATGAGGTGCATGTTTATGAAACAGTTGATGCTGTTTATCAATAAAGCGAATGTTTTATAAATCTTTCTCTATTGTAATCACCTGCTGTCCACTTTAAATCCTGTACTTTCTGAAGAGTGTCTGTGTTTCCGGCTCTACTACCGGGAGAATGGAATTTCCGTTATCCATTAAATTGAATATGTTAGCGGAACTAAGTTTTCCGTGGTAGAGATGCTTGCAATTCCGCTTTCTTTATAAACAGTGGCTCCAAAACGTATTAGGCAAAAAAGCTGCAAGTTAAATGTTCGACAAGTTAAGAAAAAATACATTATATTTTTTACAGAAATTTCTTACTTTTAGTTGTTTTTATAAGAAATTTCTACTATGGTAATTGCGAAAAAATTGAAAATTATCCCCCCTTCCATCAGTTCAAAAGAAATATGCGCAAAAACTTGATTCCATTTTTTTATATAAATCCCCCTACAAACTTTAATTTTATCCCGAAATTGCATTTATTTCAATAGGAGTTTTAAAGTTCAACGTTAAAAAAAGCTTAATTATGAATTGTTTAAATGAAAATGCAAACGATTTCGAGCAAAAGTCACTCTACCATCGATCAAAAAGTGTCTTCTTTTTTTAGTCTGAATTCTTTATTTATTTATTGAAAGTTTATTGTAGTTTAGTACGACGAAATCAAACGACTTTAATGCAAATAATGTGGTATACTATGTTGAATCTTAACATTATTGAAATTTATCTAAATTCCCCCTCCCTCTATCAGTAAAAAAGAAAATTGCGCAAAAAACAGATTCCATTTTTTTAGTATAAAACTCCATAAAACTTTAATTTTATCCTAAATTGCAATTATTTCAATGAGTTTTAAGTTCAACGTTAAAAAAGCAATTATGAATTGTTTAAATGAAAATGCAAACGATTTCGAGCAAAGTCACTCAACGATCAAAAAGTGTCTTTCTTTATTTATTTATTGAAAGTTTATTGTAGCTTAGAACGACGAAATCAAACGACTTTAATGCAAATAATGTGGTATACTATGTTGAATCTTAACATTATTGAAATTTATCTAAATTCCCCTCCCCCTCTATCAGTAAAAGAAAATTGCCCAAAAACAGATTCCATTTTTTTAGTATAAAACTCCATAAAAACTTTTTTTATCCCTAAATTGCAATTATTTCAATGAGAGTTTTTAAAGTTCAACGTTAAAAAGCTTATTGAATTGTTTAAATGAAAATGCAAACGATTTTCGAGCAAAAGTCACTCTACCATCGATCAAAAGTGTCTGAATTCTTTATTTATTTATTGAAAGTTTATTGTAGCTTAGAACGACGAAATCAAACGACTTTAATGCAAATAATGTGGTATACTATGTTGAATCTTAACATTATTGATTTATCTAAAATTCCCTCCCTCTATCAGTAAAAAAGAAAATTGCAAAAACAGATTCCATTTTTAGTATAAAACTCCATAAAAACTTTAATTTTTATCCTAAATTGCAATTATTTCAATGAGAGTTTTAAAGTTCAACGTTAAAAAGCTTAATTATGAATTGTTTAAATGAAAATGTTTCTGAAATTGTTTTAATGAAATGCACAGGTTCCTAATACTGTGTTTACTATATATCTGAAGACTTTTAAGCTTAAACGGTTTATTTATATATTTTTTATTGGTTTGATTGTTATTACTTTGAAATTTTCCTGTAATATTTCTTGAACAAAAATTGTCTATTCAATTTTCTGTCAGGATCTGCTTTTATTTGTATTAATTTCTTCCTAAATGATTAAAAACCAATAAAAAATATAAGATAGCAAAAGAAATATGAATAATAATAATTGTGACTGGTTTGACGATTGTATGATTTGAAAATTGTATACCTATCAATCATGTTTCCGAAATGCAAGAAATACTAAATCTAAATTACGTAAATATATGTTCTGGCATTAATTATACATATCTGAATATTTCTGTTCCAAATTTATTTCTTGTCAATTCTATCAAGATAAATGTCTATATCACTAGGTGGAAGCGCAGCTCTAAATTTGTTTTTGAATCTAGCCCAATATTTCATTAATTATACATATCTGAATATTTCTGTCCCAAATTCATTTCTTGTCATATAGATGTATATCACTTAGTTATATAAACCCTTATAAAGATAAAGTGTCTATATCATTAGGTGGAAACACATCTATAAATTTATTTATTTGAATCTAGTCTAATATTTCATGGTTCGTAATCATTTTTGCCAGGAAATGATGCCTTCTAAACCTCATCAGAATTCGAGACATTTCTCAATTATATGAGACGTATGATCCCAAGATTGCTCAGTCATCAAAATGGTTTTATTCTACTTTACAAAAATTAAATTGCTGCACCAAAAAAATACTTCGTTGTTTTCCATCGTTTTCAGGGCGATTGCATTAAATATCTCTAAATAATGATACGCACTATATATCGGGTTTTATAAGCACATTATATGGAAGATTAGAAAACTAAATTATATGAATAGTTCAGATATATGTCACGTTTAATATTGTACAATGCCTTGATAGCTATATGTCTTAAACATTAAAAAATATCGGTAGATCTTCCAGAACAACATTAATTTCAATCAACTGCATGCTTCTGATGAATTTTATGCATAGTTCAAATATATATTACGTTTAATATTGTACAATGACTTGATAGGGGTATGTTTTAAACATTAAAAAACATCGGTAGATCTTCTAGAACAGGGATCTCCAAACTACGGCCCGCGGGCCAAATCCGGCCCGCCAGTGTCATCAATCCGGCCCGCGACAGCGAATAGCTTATTGTTGCTGTAATAAGTTGGATAAAAAAACACACAATGATAATAATTCGGTTTTATTTACTTGCTAGGTAAAAGCAATGACAAGCATGATACGCAGAAAATTTAACTTAAGCATAACAACTAACTGGAAATTATAGATAATGGCAAACAAATTAAAATGGATTTGGCCCTTGGTACTTACTGGAGTAAACAGTATGCCCTAAGGCTGAAAAGTTTGGAGACCCTTGTTCTAGAACAACATTAATTCCAATCAATTGCAAGCTTCTAATGAATTTTATGCATAGCTCAGATCATACCCAAACTGTAAAGGGGCAACTAGGCACAGAACAGTGATGTGATGTGGTGTGGTGTAGTAGTAAGTTCCAGTCTAACAATAATCTGGTAATTAGCCTAAAGTGTGCACAAAATGACCGTAGAGCGACAAATCAAACCTCTCTAGAATAAAATAAGGTTAAGTATTAATATTTGTAAATTAATACAATAATAACTAGTTTTATACGCGAGAAAGATTTTTTTATTATTTTCAACAATTTATTTTTATTTTCCTTTGGCGAGAGTATTTCTTTTTTAAAGTAAATTATAAATATATATGCGAAAGTCCTTTTTTTTTTTTAAATGTTCCATTATTTTCAATAAGAATAAATGTTTGAAAGTTTCCAGCAAAATATGTAACTTTTGTAAGTTAACTTTACAAAACACCATGGCGAAATTACTTTATTCACATCATTAATTAATTTATAATCTCGAATTAATAAATTTTAATTAAATTTTTCATTTCTAAAACAATGTTTTTTGATACATTTTTAAACCATTGCAAATTATATAGTTTAAAAAAAAAAAAATAATTACGACATAAACTACTTTATTTTTTTTATAAAAAAAACTCTTTACTAGTGAAATTTTTGAAACAAAGACTTGCTTTAATTAAAATTCGTTAATATTTATTTGCGAGGGGAGGGGATTAAGATTTGGCATTAATTTTCGTTGTCTATTTGTATTATATTTCATACAAAGAGTGACTCACATGTAATGTGTTTTTGCAATGATTTAAACACGTAACGCTTGAGGGTTTCGATAACGATTCAATTTTTCTCTGATAGTAATCACTATATATGTTTTGTTTTCGGTTTCCATAGCTACATCGGTTTCATAAAATATACGGCGTCCCATTTAATACAGAAAACTTTTTAGGTAACTTGTAAAATTGCAAATTTTTCTCATTTTAATTCATTTCGAATGGATGAATTACAAATAAAATAAATTACTGACAAGTTACTTACGTTTTCCATGATTTCAAACAGTAAGTTATTAAAAGCAAATTCACGAGGAAACTTTTTTTTTTTCTTCCTGCTTCTAGAATTTTTGTATGCCGGGCACTTTGAGCTAAATCATTTGCAACTAAAACGGCAGTTTTGCAGCAGAATCAGCGTTACTCAAGGTGTTTAATAATGATTACCAAGGTTACTAACGTCTACTACACTTTATGGATACTTTGCAACCACAGTTTTGAACGAATACACTCAGGAATTGGATGCAGGGGGGTATCGTATCCCCGCACTGAATCCATTGTAAAAACGAGCATTCCAACCTACAGATTTATCGTCCCCATTTCTGGAATAGACATAGGAGCTTTTGGTTTGGACGTCGGTTATCAATTTCGATTTTATTCTGAAGCAAAGCAAGCTAAACACTAAACCGAACCACTACAAATATCCATGGCATCGCCGGGACTGGAACCCGAAACCTGTGGCCCCGTGCGCTAGTAACTCGGCCAACAACGGCCCTTTAAGTGTTTCACCGACAATAAAAAAAACTACTCTAAAAGCATAATTCCTTGAATTAAATTAAATATGTTTCGGAGATATATATTGTATGTGTTTCTAATTGTAAAATTCTTATTGTGTGAAATGATAAATTACGGCTGAATTAATTCTTCATCTATTTAAAGAGTTATCTGAACTTTAATTGAATTGAATTTTTATTTTTTTCAAGAAAAGCTTGAATTAGTTAACGAATTTAAACACACTCTTCGATATACAATTTATATCTCTCTTTTTTTTTTTCTTTCTTTTTTTATTATTAATAAACTAATAAATCGCAAAAATTTTTGTATATTGAGAAAAATATTTTTAAATCAAAAATGTAAGACATTTTTTTCGAAGTTTAAAATTAGGCAATCAGTAAAAATGTTATAATTATGAAATAAACTCAATAAATCATTTCAAACTTAATTATTATTTATTTATTTAATCCATGTTAAACTGTAGGTCCCGGTCCAATTAGCCAAAAGTGTTCAAAAAATAATCGTAGAGCTACAAACCAAACCAATCCAGAAAATCCTATGGAATATTTTCCAATATTTTACAAATTTCAATTTTTTTTATATTATTGCTATAAAAATCATAATTATAAGAATCATTAACTGTACGAATTTTAAAATTTAAAAATTAAAATATCGTTGAAAAACTAAAAAACATACCGTTTATCCAAGATATTGCCCAAACATCAATAAAACATTAATGTCTAAACAATTTTAAAAATATCTTTATTAAAAATCCATGTTTGAAGTTAATTTTATTCTCCTTTTCCGTCAAATTTTTGTTTTGAATTAATTCAAATTTTTCGCTTAAATTCTGAAATGGGTAATTATCATTCGTGTTTATAGTAAACATATTCAAAATGCTCTAAATAGGAACCAATTGTAAAAATATAGTTGAAACGCATAAATATTTTTATCTGCAAAATAATAATAATAATAATAATAATTAGTAAAATTTTAGAATAAAATCTATAATACAAAGCCAAACGTATATCAGAATATCATTAAAAAAATATCGGAATTATTATGAGTATAATAGTATAATTAATATATAAATAATATAATAATATAATATATATAATATAATATAATAATAATATATATAATAATATAATATATATAATATAATATAATAATAATATATATAATAATATAATATAATATATATTATAATATATATTATAATATAATAATAGTAATTATTATGAGTATAATATTAATTTTAGCATAAATATACAAAGTACACTTTATTCTCTTTTTTTTTTATTTATTTTTTTATCATTTTTTTACCGAAATCTGTTAAATTATTTTACTTAAAGCAGAATGACCAAATAAAAACCAATTGTTATCTTTAAAATGTACTGAAAATACTACTGAAAATGCTACTGAAAAACTATGTTACACCTACTATACTCTTTAGATCTAAAATATCTTTTAAAAACACGACGAATATGATTATAGAATTAAAATTTATTCTAAAACCGAATATTATTGGGGGTTTTTTTCCATTTTTGCTGTAAATTTTCACTTTAAAGAGAAAATCTTAAGTATTCTTACAGATTTATGTTTTTAGATTTATGAATATTATGCTTTTGCAAGAATATCAATGGTTTATGCTGGTAACTTAGCATTTAAAGTGTTCTGATGGGAACTTAACATTATAAAGTAGATTCCAAATGTAAAAATGTCGTTGAAGAACATGTAAAAATTACATCAATAAAAACCGCTTGTAAAAATAAAAACCTGTATAAAACCAAGCGTACACCAATACATTAGAAGAATACTAATTAGGTAATGTTATTCTTTTTCATTTTTTACTTCAAAGGGAATAAAAATTACACCGATAAAAAACCGCTGGTAAAAATAAAACCTCTATAAAACCAAGCATACGCCAATACGCTAGTAGAATACTGATTAAGAAATGTTGTGTTTTTCCATTTTTTACCTCAAAGGGAATGAAAATTACATCAATAAAAAACCGCTAGTCAAAATAAACATTTATAAAACCAAGCGTACACCAATACATTAAGAAAAATACTAATTAGGAAATGTTATTTTTGTCCATTTTTACTTCAAAGGGAATAAAGTGAAACAGCATAAATGTTCATAGAGAATCTCGCTGATAGACTTACATGCGTATGATTCTTCAAAAATATCAGTTACATCTATCTGCTTTGTCTAATTAGTTGCATTTGTGGATTTCAAATCCAAAAATGCTGTTAAAAAACTTTATAAAATTTTTTTTATATTTTAAAAAATCACAGAAGAAAATGTACTGAATAAAACCATATGTGCATCAGTACTTCATTAAAAAAGTATCAGTATAATGAAGAATAAGTGTAGTAAATTATTGGGCATAACTGTGTACCTTCAGAAAACAAGGGCAACGGAAATAACTGAGCTGGAAAAAAAAAAAAAAAAAAAAAAAATGGCTAGGGGAGAAAAAGCGGAACAAAAACCAAAACAGAAAAAAAAAAATGCCTAACCGCATCGTTTACTGCCGTGGGGCACAAGATTTTTTATTATTATTTATTTCCTCTCCCTCTTCTGGGTAACGTCTTATAGGATAGAGGGTGGGTTAAAAACATCCAATATTTTCGCCCTAGAAGTTAGACTGAGAAGACATAGACGCTCAAAGTTCGTTACTTTAAGATGGCAGATAGGCACGGTTGGGAACTTATGGTTGCTGGGTAAGTTTATTTTCAAACAAACTAATTTACTACAGTGTTAAAAGATTTTTGTCCTACCATAAATATATCATAATATGCATGCTATACAAAAATCATGCAAGTTATTATCAGTTTATTTAATAATTTGAGTAGTTAAAGATCTTAGAGCTATACAGTAACGATGCAGGGTAATTCATTTCACTACTCTTTTAAATAAAAAAATAAAAAATATTTGTTTCTTCCATTAATTCATTTTATTACTCTTTTAAATAAAAAATGTATAATTTATTTTTTCCATTAATTCATTTCACTATTCTTTTAAATAAAATAATATATATATATTATTTGTTTCTTCGATTAATTAAATGAATTAATCGAATTATATTTTTTTTTTAAATAAATAAATATCATTTGTTTCTTCCATTAATTCATTTCATAATTTTACCAATGAGTTGTATAATATTTTGCTGGGTTATTTATTTATTTATTATTATTTTATTTTTTTTTTGTAATTAAGTTTAGCATCTAATTTTATTATCACATATTTAATTTTTGCATTCCTCCCCGTCAATCAAAAATTCAAGTAATATTGTTTCTTTTATCATCATGCAACCAAGTATTAAAAAATATTTTGTTGAGATTTTAAATAATGATGTAGATCTCTTTCTTTCCAAGTAGTAAGCTAGAGTTAAATCTTTCATAGATTGTCTAAATATCCGTACATTTTGTTATTTTAAGCGTATTGAAGTGATAAAGTGACAAAATAATTAATTATTTTAAATGGTTATATATATTTACAAATTTGTTGAGATTTTAAATAACTGTTTGTAAATGATGTGGATCACTTTCTTTCAAGTAGTAATTTAGAATTAAGTCTTTCATAGATATCTTACGGATGTCTAAATCCTACGCATGTAAGATATGTTATTTTAAACGCGTTTAAGCGATCAAGAGACAAAATCTGTTAATCATAAAATTCGTGGATATAACAATTTTTACTTCATTAATGAACTATAATTCTTGTTTATATATTCAAAAATTCCAACTTTAAATTAGAAGCTCATAAAATAAACGAGTGAGTTTATAAGAATAAAAAATTAAGTTTTTAGAGTGAGTTTTTTAAAAATTTATTGTCACAGAAAAATTTATTGTAATTACAATAGTTTAAATAGCACTTTATGTTAAAAGTTCAAAACTACTCAGTAGATGCAATACAAAATTTATTTTAATATTAATACTTCTTCTTTTACTTCGGAAAAAATTAATGAGTAAATAAGTGTGCAGAGAAATTTGCAATTTGAACTTTTCGAATAGTTTTTTTCATCAAAAGTAACTTAAATTATATCACATATAATCCAATAGAAGGAAGTTTCGTATATATATTTAAAAATTGCATCTTTAAATATCTGAACTGTAAACTTATAATTTAGAAGGTAGTTGAATTAATTTTAAAGATTTAAATAAATAAATTCTATTAATTTCTTCTCTCTCTCTCTATATATATATATAGATATTACTTTAAATGGTTATATATATTAAAAAAATTTGTTAAGATTTTAAATAACTGTTTGTTAATGATGTAGATCACTTTCTTTCTAAGTAGATCGTCATGTCTTTTTTTTTACTTATATATATATATATATATAAAAAAACATTTAAATAATACCTAATATATATATATATATCCAAACAGTTGAAATGTTTTATAAATGAAGGTTTCAAAATATAAAACATTTATTTAATTTACCTCTAAGGCATTAACATTAATAAAGAAACTTTTTATAGATTTTTGTTCTAAGTACGTATTACAAATATTTAATAATTAAAATCCTTTCATGAATGTTTTTTTTTTTTTTAATTTTTAAATATGTATCATGTGAAATAAAACAAAAATGCATGCTTACAAGAAAATATATGAGCATATTTGTATTTCATAAACACGCATTGCTATCAAATAAAGACACTTTTGTGAAGACGACATTGTAGAGTCTTAAAAATTCACACAAAACCATTGCTTTGTATTAAACTCGCTTTTTGAAACACAATAAAATATGCTCTCCCAAATGTTTTAAGGTGGAATATATTTTAGAGATGGATTATAAGAGAATTAATGCTTCACATTTACATTCCACAAAAAAGCGAAGCGCAATATTTATTAATTTTGTCGTATTGCCGCTTTTAATGATACTGCCTCAATAATACCGTTGAAAAGCCGAAAACGGTAGCAGAAACAATAAAATTCTTTAAAAAAAAAAATAGGTAAATTATATTTTACCTATAATTTTATTTATTAATTAATTATAAACTTATAGGTTAAATATAAATTTTACCTAGAAGTATGTCTTTCAACATAACTAATGATGACCTAGATTAAAGTTTTTATCTTAAATGATACATTGTTAAATAAAATTAAATCAACTAATAAACATGATTCTTAAAGCAGATTTTTAGTAACGAAATAAAAATTATTTTATCAGCAGCTAATATTATGTAAGAACAAATTTATGTAATATTTTGTAGATGGTGAGCGGCTAAAAACCACACTCTTAAGCTGTCCCCATTTCGCACAATCCTAGTATACCGTATTTTTGTCGTATTCGATGTAATTTTGCTGTGAAATGATTTATATACTTTCTTTGTAATATTGAAGAAAGAAGATTTTTTAATGAAATATTTTCATATATTTACAGATATATTCTATAAATTTATTATATAATTCAAAAAAAGAGACTACGGTGCTAGGTATTAAAGATCACTACCCTATCAACTACTAAAAAGTAGTTGGTTCTTTGATTATTTTTCAATAATTAAACTATCATAATTATGTAACATACTGCCATCCAGTATTGAGTGCAACTTCCAGCTGATAAATAATTTTTTACTTCCATTTCAAATTAAAAGGTCGCCATTAAAAACGTATGTATAGGTGTGTTTTTGATAGCGATATTTTAATTGGAAATTAAATATATATACATATATATATATATAGTGCCTGCCTTATTTTATGTATCAAATACATCTTTTTTTACCTCTTATTTACACCAAACTCAATGCTATTTCTAAATAGCATCCAATGATATTATTCATTATCCGTAAGTAATGGATTAATACCAGTTGAACTAAGTTTAAAATTTGCTATATAAAAAATTAATCAGAATTATTTGTGTTTTATTTTCTAGTAACAAGTCTGATTAATATTATGTTCTACCTTATTCTTTTTTACTAAAACTTATTTTTAAACAGCTTTCAAAATATCACGTACATATACAATGTCTGCTTTGTATCAAAAATAACTTTTTTTCTTCGTTTACTTACACCAACTTCAGTGTTATTTCTAAATCATATCATTGGATGTAATTTTTTCTGGTTTTTTTTTTTTTTTTTTAAGCTTTCTTAATAAAAATTTTCAAGGAAATTATATTGAAATATTCACTAATTCATCAATACCAATCTTCTGGCGCTCGATACCACAGGTTTCGGGTTCGAGTCCCGGCCCGTGCCATGGGTGTTTATAGTGATTCGGAATCCACTTTAAATTGTAGGTCTCTGTGTGTTTAGCCCAAAGTGTGCAATGTGCACAAGATGCGACAAACCAAACCAAAGAGTAAAACGACAAACCAAACCAAAATCAATCAATCTTCCCTAATAAAAAAAGTATTGAAAAAAAAAAGAATTAATTCTTGTAGCATTATGAATAATTGTACGTAAAAATTGTTTGTTGTTAGAGAGGAAAACTAAAATGGATATAAATATTAACTTTTTAATTAAAAAATGAAGTAATTTATTTTTTAAAAAACCTTCTACATCTTCTAAATCAGTCTAAAAAATTTAAGATTGGAAAATCTTATTCATAACATTCATAACATTTCCCATAAATGTGAAATCGTAGGTTCAATAATATGTTTGACAATGTAATTCGTTTAGCCAAATCTAAAATAAATATGCTATGCTTGAAATGGGAAATCGTAGGTTCAATAATATGATTGGCAATGTAATTCGTTTAGCCAAATCTAAAATAAATATGCTATGCTTGAAATGGGAAATCGTAGGTTCAATAATATGTTTGACAATGTAATTCGTTTAGCCAAATCTAAAATAAATATGCTATGCTTGAAATGGGAAATCGTAGGTTCAATAATATGATTTGTTTAGCAATGTAATTCATTTAGCCAAATCTAAAATAAATATGCTATGATTGAAATGGGAAATCGTAGGTTCAATAATATGATTGGCAATGTAATTCGTTTAGCCAAATCTAAAATAAATATGCTATGCTTGAAATGGAAATCGTAGGTTCAATAATATGTTTGACAATGTAATTCGTTTAGCCAAATCTAAAATAAATATGCTATGCTTGAAATGGGAAATCGTAGGTTCAATAATATGATTGGCAAATGTAATCCGTTTAGCCAAATCTAGTTAAAATAAATATGCTATCATATTTACTATATGCTTTCAATCTAACAAAGCTGGTTCATATTTATTGAAAACGTATTAACAATTTAAGATCAATACTATGCCGCAAAAACTGTCTGGAATAAATTTGAATATATAAGATGAGTAAAAATGCATTGTAAATTATTCAAAATGTTTTATTCTTTCTTTTCATCGTATACTGTTCATCCAAAATTTTCTTCCAGAAAATATATTAACGTAATTTATTAAAAAGGCTATTTAGTTATTTTAAGTAGATCGTACTTTTCTTCGAATTCGATTTTACATTTACGACAATACAAGAAAGGAAAATAAAATAAAAATGAAATCATTTAATTAAAAATTGTAATTACTACAAGAAGGGTTTCATCAATAATTATTTTTGTTGATGGTGCATAAAAATTACTAGCATAAAATTAGTTTAGCTGACAAAATGTTTTATGATAGAAGTTTTGCTTAAAATATCTCTTTTTTAAAACATTCAATAATATAAAACTTCTCTAGTTCTATTTTATAGTTGCTGTATTTGAGATTATAGAATGTTATAGGATAAAGTTAAAAAACAAGTCAAAAATGTTAATTGCGGGTTATTTTCTAAAAATGAGCAGTAATTTCGTTATTCTGGTAAATCTATTACATATGTCTTTCCTCACAAGAGCAAACTTCAGCAAAATGCTGGAATATGAGCTTTAAGAAAAGGAAGCTGTGAAATCAAAAAATACTGAATTGCTTTCGCAGTTACATTTTGTCTCTCGTTTTTAAAAGAAATGTGTTCTTATTTTTTTTTGTAAAATTGTTTGGTAAAAAAGTTTACTGAGGATTTTTTTTTTTCTGTAAGCAAGTAGGAAATCACCTGTACTTTTTAATCTTGAACCGCATCTCTAACGAGCCGAGAAATGGTTCTTAGTAAAGCAATTTTTGTGCTTAAGAGTAGCATTGTGAATCTAACGGAATTGACATCATTTCTCAACTTCCTCTCAATGAAGCATTTCTTTTTTCATCTTTCCGCAGAACAGCTTCTTGAGGGGAAGCGAAAAAATCCACTTCCTAATTACCTCAAGTGAATGTCCCATTTTTTGATACATGAGACCCGATTCCCTCCAGGCATAGTACTAAGTCTCAGCAGGCACTAGTATTTCATACATAATCATAACTGTCGAAGTTTCCTAGAATCAACGGTTCCACAAAACCCTGATCTACCTTGCCTGGGAGCAGCAGCGGGCCGTGTCATTGTCGACCCCCTGACTTTTTACCCCTTAGCAAAACGAACATCACCCGCCCCTTTCTCTTAATTGCTGCATCGCTGAAGACCAGTTTGGGCCAATCAAATACTAGAATTTCTTCTCCCCCTGGGTTCCCCGCTTTTCCATTGGGTAATCTGACCTTGACAACCCTTTTGTGGACAAACACAGGTGGTTAAAAAACGGCAATTTCCGGGTGGAACTTTTATACAGCCAACTGAATTTCTAGTAGAGGGTGGAGCGTGAGGACACTCCATTCAAAAAGGTAGGGACCCATAACACAGACCCAGAGAAACTACCACCCACTTCATGTGCAGATTTTGACAATGTTTTTGATGTGGTTGTCAAGACGACAAGTCCCCTATAATCCTACTGACCCACTGAACGAAAGTCCTCTTTTCAATGCGTCACTTTTCACGGTCAGGTAAGTTTTTAGCCTCTTCCTTAAACGAAATTGTTAGTCAGCGTCGCGTCTTTTCTCAATATTTGTGATCGTAAAGAAATCTCTAATTCAGTAAAATCTGCTTTTCGACAATTCTTTGATCATCAGAAAGAATTGTTCAGAGGATGCAAATCATATTTTCAGTTGTACCAATTTATCTAGTGACTTCCTAATTTTGATTACTCTGATGCTGTTTTGATGAGGTACGTATTTTTAAGGAAAAAAATCAATGAAAAATATATCTTATAATAATATTTTGATGTTGGTATTATAGGATAGTTAAAAAAAAAAAATCCTGATAAGGTTTGTTAAACAAGAACCTAAAGATTACTAAAGTACGACTTCGACTGATTGAATTAAACTTTAAATTTTCTTTTAATATCCAAGTTTTAATGTTAAGAAACAATAGGCTCTTTTCCTTTAGAAATTAGTGAGTTGTACATATTTTAAAAACCTTATCTCAGAGTAAGCTTAATTATAACATTTTCAGCAGATTCTTATTTTGTAGCAGGGAGATACCACATTTGCAAAAGTATTGCAAGTATTAATTATTATTTATTATTCATGGCAGTTTTTTAATCTTTTTGCTCAATTCATTTTTAAGACATTTTAATATTTGAAACAAATTTATTGCCAATTCAATCGATTATGGACCCCACCCAGTCGTGACGTTACTTCGGAGAACCCCCTTTATTTTCAAGGTCAGCAGGACGCGTTCAAAGCGCATGCGATATGGCCCCAATAAAAATCAATATTACTGGGATTTCAATACCTGGTAAATGAAATTGGATATATATATATATACATATTTAATTACATTAACAAGTATATATTTTTAGCTTTTGTGAATAAAGCACTTAGTCTTATGCATTGTTTGAATATAATAGCGCCAATTATAATAGTTAATTGTAATGACTTGAAACTTATAATTGTTAAATATAAATATAAAGATTGCTAATGAAATAGTTTTTGAATTTTAAATATGAATCATCGTTCAAAGTAAGGTAAATGCTAGTCATATTTAAGATGAAAAACCGTACAAAATTAATTTTAAAATATCTTTGACTAAACTGAGTTTGCCAAATTTTGTTCTGAAGCTGAACACTTGAGTAAATGAGTACAGTCTTTGAAGCAACCCAACCCACATTACCTTACAATGAAAGCTCCAACTGGATCTTTCACCTTTGACATCATGTACCCGCTTTGGGCCTCTGAAGAAATTACTAGGTTTCATATATGCAGAAAGAAGATAGTTAGAGAATAAAAGATGGTTCATGTATTTTTATCCTGTGAAACAACTCAAGTTACTGCACGCAAACGACCGAAACAATATTTATATTCACATTTGTATATTGAAAAAAATCCCCCTAAAAAAATGTTATTTCAGAATGGTATTTCGGTAGCTCAGTTGTTTGAAAAAAAATTGAAAACCTCGCAGGTGTTATCTATAGGACAAGCATGCAAGTTAATTCCTATCTATATTTAAAGAAAATACGCCATTTCATTTTGCAACAGGACCTCTCTGTCACGACCTGTGAGAAAGCAGGTGATTGTAAAATTGAGCAAGCCCAGCTGAAAAGGTTGAGAGGCTAAGTTGATTGTTCTCTGAAAAAAAAAAAGGTTAATTTTTAACTGTTTAAATTGTAAGAAACGACAGGAACGAGTTCAAGTTTCGAAACACATGTTCTGCAAACGAATAATAGTAATAGCCCATTGAATTTCATGTTTCTTTCTAGTATTAGATTTGGATTAGAAGACCTTTCAGTTAAATTTATACTGTAATTGTAGCTTGGTCATATAGATGAACACCAGGGGTTCGTTGCAAAAATAATTCATGCATTAATAACATGAGTGCATGAGTTAGGTGCATTTGTACATGACCACTTACCAAGATAAGAATTCGAATTAAAAAAAACTTAAACTAAAGTAAAAATTTGGAATGTTTAATGTGAAATGTTTTTGAATTGTAGTGATGTTTTCTATATCTTTCTTATTACATTGTTTTATGGTTGTTAACATCTTAACTTTATTTTTTATTGATGTTTTATTATTATTTCCTGTTCCAAAAAAAAAAAAAAAGTTATTTTTTATTTGATGATGATATTTTTTAATTAATTCAGTTTTGAACTACAATATTCTTTTCTGCAAACTTCATCTGCATTTTCATTACAAGTTTGCACTGTTTGAATGACGAAAGACAAATATAATTTCGTAAAAATTTATTATTTATGTAGAATTTCATCGAATGCCTGTTTTAACTCAATGAGATTTAAATTTTAAAAAAAAAAAAAAATGTGTGTATAAATTTTAATATGTATGAAATATTTTTCGATATTTCTGGATTAAAAACTAACAAGCTGTATAAAATTCTAAAAATTATGAATTTATATTATTTTTTAAAGAGAGTGTTTCGTTTTTAAATCAGTTTAATCAAATATTTGAAATTAAACATAAAAAACAATAAATATCTGTTTGAGCTTCCTGAAAAAAAAAAATGATGCTAATATTTTTATGATGCTAATATTTAACAATTATTAAAAAGTACAAATTTAAATGTATGTACTAAAATTATTATTTGCAAACTTATTTACTTATATTAAATGACAAAACAAAAAATTATTTAAATCAGAATAATCAATATTAATATCGACGTAAAATATTCAGTTATAGAAAATTTAAACTAAAACAAACAGCTGTATCAAAAGATAAAAAAAAAAGAATAAAATGTATAAATAAAATAGCTTTTATTTAAAATTAATAAAATGCTGCCAACAAGCAGGTTTCGTAACTTAACAACATACTTGTCTTTATGTGATTGGTCAGATTATAAAAAATATTATTCTTGCACTTATATTCTTTATTAATTTAATTTTACTAAAAGTTTTAAATAATTTTTTTTTGAAAATGTTTTCAGTGACAGTTTTATCTCAATTTACTTGCAAAATAATAATCACAATAATAAATAAATAAAATATGTATATGTATCTCGTTGTCAAGGGAGCGATGTACCAAAATAGTAAAAAAAAAAAAAAAAAAAAAAAATCATATTCTAGTTCAATTTACTAAATGTTCACATAAAAATATCGTTTACCAATATTCCAAAAGAATTGTACTTCTAAATGGCACATGTTTTTTGCAATTTCCTATACTTTTTTTCTGAAAATTATCATTTCAATAAAGTTTTGATTTTCATAACGGTAATATAATCATTTTATCTATAAATAATGTTACTTAGGTTACCAATTAGATTAAATAACTTATCTGAAAGAAATTAAAAAAGTGTATTTCCTTACCAAAATGTATGAAATTATTCTATTTTAATAAAACAAGCCAGACAGTAGTTGATGTTTACAACATAAAAATTTATTGTTCATTTCACATACCAGCAAGCGTCTTTGCAGTGTTGTTCTCGGTAACCAACCATTCTTTATTTCTAATACCTAATTCATATGTAGATTCTATAGTATAAAAAACCTCACCAGAAATGAGATACATCGCGTGATGGTGAATCGTGTACTTTTTGCAGAAATTTTCACGGTCACTTGGCCGTTAAAATACTTCTCAGAAAAACACCATGACAAAATACGAACATCAATTTCCATGGTAATCACACCTGGAAGTTCATCTTACTCAATCTACCTGTACATCCCCGATATTTACAAACTGTTTTTTGTGGAAATCTCACATGCGTAATGTTCCCTTTTACTGTTTTTCTTATCTTTTGTAACATGATTTTTAGAATAGATAAAGAGAATTGTTTACGAAATGCTTTTACGAGAAATCTGTGGCAAAAATGGAGAAACGAAAACAAAAAAAAATGGTGTCATGAAAAACAAAAACAAAATGTGTGGTATATGCCATCGGTGGAAATCAAATCCACGAATGAAGAAAAATAGTGTGAGTAAAAGATGTATGGATTATATGTCATTAGTGAAAATGAAACTCAGGAATGAATAAGAAATGCAACGGGGAAAAATATATTGATTACATGTCATTAAGATTAACAGAATTATGCATTTGGTCTTAAATTAATGAATTTAAAAATTGATATTACTTACATTTTCTTATATTGCTTATGGCAAGTAAAATTAAAGTTATATGAAAAAACAAAGAATTTTCTAATGAATGAAATACTACAAGGATCGTCTTTCTTATGGTTCCTTTCTATTGAAAACAAATCACACTAAATAACATGATTAAAAAAAGGCCATATTAAGCAATGTTTATTTTACCAATTATGTATATCAGGAGTTCTTAAATTTTATTGTTCCGCAGACATCTAATACCAATAAAATGAAGAATAACATTTCTTTTACAGAGTAATTTTTTAAATACATAAATAAAAATATAAACAATTATTAACAAAACTTTAAGAAACACGTGATAAAAAAATAACTCAAGTGTTTCTTTCTAAGCATATTATAGATAACAGGCACATAATAATAGGACATTTCAAATTTTATTAGCAGACGAATTATGTAATTGTTTACCCTGAATGAAATCGTTATGTGATAGAAACGATTCATTCACGATAAACAATGACGATATTGTGTATCTTGCATGTAAACATACTGTAATGAAAACAAATGTTTTCAGTGTTCAAATGTGTTCAAAAACACAAATTGAAAACAGAAAATAATCTGTTATTTCTTTTAGTAATTACAGATGTAACTATAAAACTCCATATGATAAATTTAAAATTTGATTTGAAGTCAATGAAAAAAATTGTTTTTCGTCCTACTTCCCTGGACCACTGGTTATAACTCTACGTTGTAGATATAATCCATTGTAATAGTATTTGCGGAATATAAAAATTAGGATTCAAGTTGTTGTCTACATAAATTGCGTGAAAGAGCCTCGCCAAGATCAATCATTTGTTTTATGTCCATTGCAGTTGCCTTAAGGGAAACATAAAAAACCCACCAAATTAAAAAGTTAAGGAAATTGGTATTTTGTAGGACATCATGAATGTGGATCTTAATGAGGTCAAAGATAAGGCCACCATCAAAAGTTCTCATGAGAAACCGCATTTAATCCAGATGTTTATTTGTAGCAGTGAACTATTCTTATTTAAACAGCTCTTATTTATGGCATTTCAAGGTATCATCACCCCCTGCAAAGTTGTATCTTTCTCAACACCCTTTGCCTTGTACAATGCCACAGAATTTCAAATCAATGAGTTAGTTGCATTAACTCACGGAGTGTCTGAATCACTTTAAGAGCAAAGTTACCGATTAAATCTTCAATTAAGATTGTTCTCTTCACCTTGTGCCAAAATCGGATTGGTTTATTCTCTTTTCCTGAGTGATGTGAATGTTTTCCAATCTGCTAAATCACAGCATGGCAAGCCTAGAAAACCACAGGAGATTCTAACGGAAAAAAAAAAAAATTATCAAGAGTGGCCTTTTGTTAAATCAATGGAATTTGGAACTCCTTGCGTTCGGGATCTATTGCGACATTATATTTTTTTATCTGATTTGAAATGAATTTGTTCAAAGTGTAACGTCTTTTTTAATCTTACTGTAAACTGAGAATTTTTATGCCAATGTTTTGAATGATTTTTCGTTTTTAGTAAATTAAGATTGCTTCAAATAAAATTATATAATAAAAAGTATTGTCATACTTTAGCTATAAATTCAGTAATGCATATTTTAAAACAAACATTTGAATAACGATATTCATATTTTTCTAGAAATCATTTAGCATTAAACATGATGAAATTAAATAAAACTCTTAGTGTTCTCATTTCAGAAGAATAAAATATACAGAGAAAGAGATAATTACAGAAATCGTTCTGATTCAAATTATTGAGCCAAAATGTGGGCAAAGTTAGTTAATGATTCCAGCAGCGATTTCCATTAACGAATGTGTTTGCAGAGAAAGCCCTTAAGAATGTAAATTCTTTGTTTAAAAAAAAATCATAAAAAATATTTTACATTGAAATTGTAAAACAAATATTCTACTTTAAAAGTTTTTATTAAATCTCGACTACTTTCTCTCAAAATAATATTTTATGTTTCATATACATTATGATTTCATCAAATTAAAACTTCGAATGGTTTAAAAGAGAATGGTCGACAAAAAGAACAAAGTTTTTCAGTATTATTCATACAATTCCAATGTTAAAAATTTAATTTATAAATATAAAGTCTGTAATTTCAAGAAAATACTTGAAAAATCTGAAAATAATTGCCGATTACAAATAACATAACATATTTTATTATTGTATCATTTGTTACGTTAAATTTATCACATAAATGTTTATTCATGAATATTTTTGCGATGTATAATTGTCTTCACTTTTAGAGAGAGAATCAATCAATTTTAAAAACTAAAGCTATTCGAAGCTTAACCTGAAAAAATAAAAACAACCTTTAAACGTATTATTATCATTACAAGTTCTTCCCCATCGGTTGCCATTATTATTTAGGAATCGAGGCCAGCCAGATATTTATCGTGGTTTTGCATAACTGAAACACCTTCGCATACCCACCTGCTACCCAGAGGATAATTAAAAATTTATAAAAAATTATTGCAAAGGAAAAGCCTTGTAAAGCTTCTATTTCCCAACAGCCGTCGACCGGAAGGGTTCAGAAAGAACGAATAAAAACATTCGGAAGTCTCCAGGTGGTAAAAGTGCTCCAGGCTACGGATGAAGACATAGACGGATTTAATGATTGCGATAGACGTTATTTTTTTTATTAGCTGGCAGTTGCTGGACCTTGCTATAAGAAATTATAGTGTGTTTTGAGGAGAATGAAAGGGGGATATCCGTTAGAAATGGGTGGTGATTGAAAAGACTGCATGTCAAAAGAACTTCCGACAGCATTCATCAGAGCAGTGATACCACTTCCCTGAAAGTTCTTGACTTGTCACTGGATATAAGGTGTCCTTCTCTTAAAACTTTTACCATTTTATGCCTAGACGCAAATTCAGTTTCAATTTTTTATAAAAAAAAATTTCCATTGGAAAGCTCAAGCAAATATAATTTCTGTTTCACTATACTCTTAATATCATTTCCATACTTTTACAAAAACACACACACACAAATGTATTTATTTTGTCCTTAACTTTGAAAAAACTTTCTATTGGCTTTTCTATTTGTTAGAAAAGACCAAATGTCAAGGAAATTTCGACTGAACTCATCAAAGCTAAGATATAAGATATCTTTTCAGAAAATAATCCTGCCAGTGGATTTTTAAATCCTTTGTTAGGCTAATTTCATTTTGCCTCTTGAATAAAATTTGTAGTCTATGTAAATGAAAAATTACACCAACATTTATTCAAAAAAATAAATAAATGTAATATCTACTCACGGTTGTGCTGCTGGAATTAATATCTTGGAAAATATTATTATTAAAAATTAATCTATTTGAAATGATTAAAAAGTGAATTATTTTAAAGAACTATTATTTTTTTGTTCTTGGGGTTGAAGTCCTTCCTTTTTCCTTTTTTTTTTTCCCTCCTTATTTCGTGATCTTCCATTTAATAATAATAATAATAAATTACTCCGAAGTTTAGACATAAATAATAAAAGTTTGCAATTTTTGTACCGCTGATACGTTAGAAAAAATTAAAATTTCAATTATTTTTAATTTTTATTTTAGCTGTGATATCTTTTTTTATTAAAAAAAGCTTTAAACTTTTCTATATTCAATTTTGACTTTCCTTTTCTAGAAGGATCGATATTAATACAAATATTTTCACCAAGATCACGTAGAATGAAATGCCTTTAATTTAATTTCATCTTCTATTTTTATTCCGTTAAAGGTAGCACTTTAAAAAGCATTAGACATTTTGTATTTATTTTTAAAAATGTTGATTTTTTATTTTTTGGTTTAATTCGTCTTACTTTTATAGGAAAGTCGATATTTTCCAGACATTTTTAATCTATTATAACATTTAATTAAATATTTTAATCTATTATTACTATCTAACTAACTAACTTCCTGGCACTACAGTTTAAATTAGACCATGGTTGTCTGCTTACTGGCAGATTCCAAAACAGGAGATGCTTTCTTATTACGGGGTAGGGTTGTCAGCCCTACAGTCATGATAGGCCGGGACCTACGATTTAAAAGTGGATTCCGAACCACTACAAGTATCCATGGCACTGGAGTGACTCGAAACCAGAAGCGTATGACACCGAGAGATAGCCACTCGCCCATCAGGCCCTCAATTTATTTTGCAGCCAGTTATAATTTGAGAACTTAATAGCTTTAAAGCTTTCATTAACGAAATTAAGGACTGTAAGTTTAGATGAGGCTTTAATCGGGTATGTTTTGATAGATTACGTTTATATCTAGTCGTAATATATGGAATGATATGGCGTGAAATAAAATATAAGAGTCTCTTTCATCTACAAACTATAGTATTCTATACCTTAATATGAGTTTAAATTATGTTTTGGGGTATCTATCATTCAAGAATTTCAAAAAGAAACTTTAAGCATGAAAAACCTTAAACCTGCGAGACAGAAAATTGTCTCACCCCCTCCTTTGTTGTCGGGTGTTTTTCTGAAAGTGCTTAAAAATAAAATGGGTCGGAAACTAGTCATTTTCGGCTCATTTTTCGAGACGCATGTTTTGTTGATGTGTCAGGTGTTCAGAGCACCGGACCGTAAAAAAGGTACACTTTTCGACTGTGTTGCCGTGAACCGACAGCTGCACAAGCTGTTCAGTAACAGCTTTACTCTCTGAACTGGTTTCGTGCAGCAACTTCATGTAAGCCGATCACGCATGTTCTGATCCAATCTCAGGTCAGGCTCTAAATGACACAGATGCCCTGGTGAAAGGAAATCGAACCGTTAATTGATAATCAAGAAAATAACCGTACAGGGTGAAAGATAACAATCACAACTTTAGTTGTGGAAGGTAATAATCACCATTGAAGACGTTGAACTTCTTTCCAGGTGTAGACTTTCAGTTTCAAAACAATATTAGTGATTTTATTTGAATCTAAAATCACGTCATAAACTTCAGTGACTTTATAAACACTAAGCAATAAAACGCTTTACGACCAAACAGTTTATCATTGGAAATTTATATGAAACGACTATAATTCAAAATCACAGCAAATTCAAATTTCTGAACTTAAATAAATTCTGACACCCAGACTTAAATAAATTCTGAACAAATTAAGCTTTCAGGTGTGAATAAGAATGTTACATAATAAGGTTGTTTTGATCAGAAATATTTTCTTTACCTCTCTGTAACCTTTTATTCTTGTCATAGTTAAGTTTATAAATCTATAAAAACTATTTGTCTATCAAAGTTTAAAAACTATATATCTTCTTCCGATAATTTTAAGTCCTATTCTTATAGATGAAAAATAATATCAAGGCAAATATTTTAAGTACATCACAAATTCACTGACACGAATTAACTGATTGCTGATCGTTTCTTTCTTTTATTATTATTTATTTAATGAAATTTTTATTTTAATTTAAAAAACGTCTTCAGTTAACTTCTCTAAGTCGAATTCATAAACTAAAAACTTTATAACAAATAATGAATCAGACAAAACTTTATAACAAATAATGAATCAGACAAAACTTTATAACAAATAATGAATCAAACAAAACTTTAACAAATAATGAATCAAAAACTTTATAACAAATAATGAATCAGACAAAACTTTTATAACGAATAATGAATCAGAATTTGTAATAGTTTTATTTTGCCAAATACTGTAAGATCAACAAATAAATAAATCACTGAATAAATTTAGAAAAATAAGTTAAATATTCCGATACATTATGAATAAAATAAAAAAAAATCAAACTAATCTAATTTATTTTTATTTGAAAAATAAATATGCTTGAATGATTGATGAAGAAATGTATGCTATTTCGCTATCAATATATCTAGCATTCAGAGTCGAATTTTTTTAATTATTATTGTTTTATCTTAATTCATTTGTAGCATTAAATACTCTATAATATAATATATCTTTCAATAAAATGACTCTAGTTAAATTAAACTCATTTTTTGACTAGCTGAATCAACTATCTCAGTGAGCAAAGCAGTAAGCTAAACAAGAGTGCTTTCAGTAACACTCTAATAATAATGAGCAAGTACTTTCGCAATACCATACCAAGCACAGCACGCAGGCGAAATCGTTAAGTCAACTGAAATTCACAGAATCTTTTAACCTGAATTGAGTGAAATGCGAGTAGAGCAAATCCTCTGAACTTCTCCGAAGCGAAACTGTAACCTTGACCTTTTATTTCCCTTCCCCTCATGTTCCATTTCTGCGGAAGAAGGGAAAAAAATATCTATAAAAAAAAAAAAAAGAGGAAAGAGAAAGAAAGAACCCATCATCAAAGTGAACATTTAAGTCAGAAAAGCGAAACTACCAACAACAGAAAAATACTAAAAGACATAGTTCTTCCGAAATAATTTCGGAGAAAAGGGGGGTCGTTTTTTTTTTCCGGAATCGTGCTAACTTATAATAAGTCAGTTATTGTTGTGGTCACTAGTACAGTCCTGTGTATTCAGGTGAAGTTAAACGACAATACGTCATGGCGGGGTGTTGTGTGAGGAAATGGAAAAAGAATAAAATAACAATAAAAGGGGAACTCGGAAATGCATCGAAAAATGATTTACGACTGAAAAGGTTTTTGTTAATTTCTGTTGAGACACACTTTTTTCTCGCTGTTGAAGTTGTGATTTGATGTGTTATCAGGCACCTTGAGTCAAACACGGATTAGGAAACTGAGGTGTTAAGAAATATACTACCGAAATACATAAATAGAAAAGTTTCTGGTTGCATCTTTTTCTTATCTGTGTGCACAAGAATAGTGTTCAGATTAAGAACATCAGTTCCAGTCTTGAACTTCAGTCAATGGTAAGTGCAGCTTTTGTTAGTTAATTTGTTATTACAAGAAATGATTTTCAATCCTGTCATATTTGAAACGCTATCAATTTAAAACTACATTTAAATTTTTTAACATTTGTTGCTGTCAAAAACGGTAATCTGTTAACCTTGAGAACAAACACCTTAAGTGTTCAGATGCCTCTGAAAAAAAAAATATTTAAAAAAAAAACTTACAGAGGCTCTTTATATTATTTTTATAATATGTTACCAATTGTGATAATAGTATAAAATGCTTTTTCAAATTCCATTACGGCAAATGTTATAAATTTGCGAAGACAAACAAGCACTCGTCGCGATATACTTTTCGCTTTTAATCAATGTTTTAATTGTGCTCTGCATTTTTGAAGTCAGTTAAATATTGTTTTAATAAAGTTAAAAGTGATTTAAAAGAGACATTGCGTAATATCCATTACAGGAGTTTTTATTTGAATATCAACTCGCAGGATCATTGTGGTTGTTATGCGACTTAGTGGATCAATTTGTTTTTAATAGATATAATTGAAAACAAAATTTCTAAAAATTTCAGAATTTGTTATTTGAATATGCTTTAAAAGTATTGTTTTAATAAACTAAAAGTGATTTAAAAGTGGCGCTGTTTAATATCCATGACAAGATTGTTTACTTTAATATCAACTCGCAGGATAGTGAATCAATTTGTTATAAGTAGATAATAATTGAAAACAACATTTCTAAAATTTTCAGAATTTGGCATTTGAGTTTGTTATAGAAGTATTGTTTTAATAAAGCTGAAAGTGATTTCAGTCAAATTTGTCTAAGAAAAGTTCGAAATAAATAAAAATTCGTAAAAAGCGTATTTTTTATAGCATAAACAGAGAACATTATTGTCACCTTTTTACTATTGTTTACTTGTTTGTTATTATTAATTATGCTTTTTTTATTACTAATACTTTATATTTTTAAAAAAGTGTCGCTACTAATTTTATATTTACATTCACCTGTTCTTAAAAAGGGGATAAATTTGAAATTATTATTGCCTTAATTACTAAATGATGTTAAGTTTCGTAATGACGGGACAAGTATCTTATTTAAGTAAAATGCAAAATATTTATCACAAAAATTATAGTAAAATTAGTGGGTTAGGTGTATTTTAATATGCTATACATAATGTGCAAAATAACATGTTTATTAAAATAGAAAAAATTTAAAGGATTCAGTACATTTCTTATTTGCAACAATGAGAATTTTATACAAATTTATGTACATAATAGCAATATAATAAAACTACCGTAGTATATATATATAATTAAATTACAAGATTATCTATATGATATGTGCATTATAGGATGTCTCGAAAGGGATTTTATGATTTTAAATAGGAATAACAACATTTTGTTGTTGTTGTGTGGGTAAATTGCATTTTCATAATATCATAAACCATATGCTAGAGCCAAATTTTGGGGAAAACTCTATATATTATATTTCAAAAATAATTACTTTATATTAAAATGAATTAACGATTTTTTTCTAAATTTCTTTGTTAAATTAATTTTGTTAGTCTAGACTTTCTGATTCGTCAAAAATCTAAATATAATGTTACTTAAGAGAAAGCAGTAAATTTTCTCATTAACTAGAAACTCTACACTAAATTCACAACCAATCTCAAAGATGAAATGACTTCATACATATTTATACAATGATATAAACACAACAATTCCGGAACAATTACATTAAATAATACCTAATAGATCTCATTTATTATTATGGAAATGCAATCTATTAGAATTTTCGTTCAATCTCTAACGTTTAACAGTCCGTTAACGGTGGGAAGAAATCAATATTAATATTACGTGCTCTTTTCAGGAGCGGATATCATTTATTTTGATGTACCTATCATAAAAGCAGGTTTGAAACGACCCAGGTGTATTGATAACGAATCCATCAGTTGTAACGTACATTATATGCATCAACGGTAGTAGGCTCACGTAAATGCCAATTATTCTTTATAATAATTCATCGCGTGACTGGATAAAAAATACGTGGTGAAACATTTTATTCCAGTTTGTTGTTTCCTCAATTTCTTTTCCGTTAGGATGAGTTTTCAGTTCCATAGATTTATTTCAAACGTATTCAGTTTTTTATTAGTTTTTCCATGGTCGAATTTTTTTAATGTGAAGAAATTAATTATTTAATTTTTTGTTTGTTTAAACTTGACTTCGACAACAAATCAACGAATTAAACAAGAAGTAGAAAACAATAAGTTTAAAAAAATATAATAAATAATTTATATATTCAAACATACATGTTCTTTATTTTTTACAAATGTAGCGAATTTGTCTTATACAATTTTCTTTTCGTTATATATTAAAGGTTATTTGAATTCCATATTTTTGAATAGTGATTTATACAATCTAACAATACGGTAGATTATATAAATTTTTACACTGCAATGTTATTACGAAGAATAAAATATAATCAATGGAGACATGAAGTTCTTTGTTTTCATTGTTGAGGGATTTTTGTAATAAATAGTTTTTTCATTTAGAATAATCTAATTGAAAAAACTAAATGAATCACTAATATCCCAGGTACTTGAGTTGCCTTTTCGAAACAATAATGTACCGATTTATAAATTATGTTCCATTTTATATATAGTATAATGATGTTTTTTTAATTCAAACTCTGTTTGTTAAAAATCTTTGTTTTTAATCTGAACTAGCTGGAGATAAGTTCATTGTTAGTTTTATTTTAACTGCTATTTAATTTTTATTAATTATTTAATTTTTTATTTTTCATTTTGACGGTTATTTATTTTTGTTTGGTTAAACTTGACATCGACAGCAAGTCAATGGGTTAAAAAAGTAGAAAACAATAAGTTTGAAAAATATAATAATGTCCATCTATGTGGTTGTGTAACGCTAAATATAATTTACTAATGAATTGTTTATATATTCAAACATACATGTTCTTTAAATTTTTTTACAAATGTAGCGAATTTGTCTTATACAATTTTCTTTTCGTTATATATTAAAGGTTATTTGAATTCCATATTTTTGAATAGTGATTTATACAATCTCACAATACGGTAGATTATATAAATTTTTACACTGCAATGTTATTACGAAGAATAAAATATAATCAATGAAGACATGAAGTTCTTTGTTTTCATTGTTGAGGGATTTTGTAATAAATAGTTTTTCATTTAGAATAATCTAATTGAAAAAACTAAATGTCACTAATATTCCAGGTACTTGAGTTGCCTTTTCGAAACAATAATGTACAGATTTATAAATTATGTTCCATTTATATATAGTATAATGATGTTTTTTAATTCAAACTCTGTTCGTTAAAAATCTTTGTTTTTTTAATCTGAACTAGCTGGAGATAAGTTCATTGTTAGTTTTATTTTAACTGCTATTTAATTTTTATTAATTATTTAATTTTTTATTTTTCATTTTGACGGTTATTTATTTTTGTTTGGTTAAACTTGACATCGACAGCAAGTCAATGGGTTAAAAAGAAGTAGAAAACAATAAGTTTGAAAAATATAATAATGTTCATCTATGTGGTTGTGTAACGCTAAATATAATTTACTAATGAATTGTTTATATATTCAAAAATACATGCTGTTTAAATGTTTTACAAATGTATCAATTTACACGGTTACACAATTTTTACAAATTTTTCTTACACAATTTTCCATTACATATTAAAGGTTATCTGAATTCCATATTTTTGCAAAGTGATTTATACAACCTAACGATACATTAGATACACTGCAATGTTATTACGAAGAACAAAATATGATGAATGGAGACATGCATGAAGTTCTTTGTTTTTATTGTTGAGAGATTTTATAATAAATTATTTCATTTATAATAATTTAATTAAAAAAAATAAATGGGCACTAATATTCCAGCACGTAAGTTTAAATGTGTTTTTTTTTTTTTTTTTTTTTTTTTTTTGTCAATGTTGTTTTTTCAATTCCTTCTATTAGCTCACACCTTCCCTATATATATCTTGTTCAAATTTTCAATCGTTCATACAATACTTTTATTCATCCACTCAAGTTCAAATACATTTTTTTAACTTGTAGAGGATGACACTTGATGTTAATACAGTTTTTCAAATATTAATTCAGTAATTAAATTTAATTAATTGGTTTTAGTTTTTTTAGATTTAAGTTGCATATATATATACAGATAGATGCCGCCAGATAAACTTAGAAAATGAATGAAAATTATTAATAAAGGATTTTCTGCCATATAGTGAAAAAAAAAAAAGTAGGAATTGACTTAAAAAAATTTTTTTATATATTACTTATTTATGTGTGTGTTTTTATGTGTTTTTATCAATAATATACGATTTATAAATTGTGTTCCACTTTATATATAGTTAAATGAATGGTGGTTTTAACTGAAACTCTGTTAAAAAATCTTTGTTTTTAATTTGAACTAGCTGGAGATAAGTTATCATTAGTTTTATTTTGACAGTTCTTTTATGAAGTGTCAATTAAAAAATCGATTTTTATTTAAGTATAATTTCATGATAATAATTTTTGTAATAATAATTCAGAAATAGTTCAAAATAAAATAAAATTATGAAAGTTTTTTCAGGACTTACTTCTGTCTTTCTGTGTTTGAATTATATTTTTGGATTTAAATTTTACTTATTTTGTGCAAAAAGACTTAAACACAAAGCGGATGATACAAATAAAACGAATGACACAGTTAAACACAATTTTATTTCTAATATTGTTCAAAAAATTAAGGAAGATAATACATTTAACTATAAGAATTAAATTAATGTGATCACACCTAATTTCTGAAAGATATTTTTTTTTTTTTTTTTTTACATTTTACAATACATCTATCTAATCTTAGAATCACAAAACTATATTGATCCTTGTCTAAATTTTTGTAAACTACAGCATAATTATAGCATCTTTTTATTCATTCTACTAACCGAATTTTGGCCAATACTATGGAAAGAACAGTAAAATCATAGATATTTAGAATTTTTTTTTCTTGAATTTGTCTTTCTATAAATGCTATAGTAGTAACAGAATAATGAATATTCAGGTTGTTCCAGATTTTATTCTAATCTGAAATCTTTAATTTTTCAAATATTTCCATTTAATAAAAATCAATGCTAGAGAAATTCAGAAATAAGATACCGTTATTTCAAATGATTTTCATATATGATTTTCTTACTTTCATAATAGATTACTATCTTATAGATGAAAAAGAATCAATGATCCTTCTAATTTAAAATATAATTTCATTTGAATTATATGAATAATTAAGTAAAGAGTAAAATTATTACTTAAAAATTTTAACTTTTTAAAATTAGTATATTAAATTGCTGCTTATCTACTGCAATAGGTCCCAAAAAACTTAACTATATCCATAATTTATTTTTAAATAGCTTATTTTCGGATGTTCTAAATCGTAAGAAAATAAAATTACGAAAAAAATTCATTCTCAAAAAAAAAAAAAAAAAAAATTTTTAAAAATATATTGAACAAATTTGTCCTGTGAAATCGGTTTCTTTTCTCTTTAAAAAGAAAATTGTTCCATAATTTTATCTCGAAATCGGAATTGTTTATATGGCAGTTTAAAAATCCAATGTTTAAAAAGATGATCGATTTATTATTGAAAAAGAAAATGCAAGTCACTAAAAAAATTTTGTAGTATTAATAATTTTTGCATAAACAGCCAAAAATAATTTTGATAATTTTTGTTTCTTCCAGTCAGAATTTTTTCATTTATTTATTGAAAATTTCTTTTTGCTTAAAATAGCCAAAATCGAAAAATTTTAATAGAAAACTTAAACTGCAAAAAAGCTATTTTACGAACAAGTTACTGCAGTAGTAATAATAAAAAAAAATTATTACTTAAAAGATTTTTTTTTTTAAATTTACATATCTATTTTCGTTAAAAAGCAGCCAAAATCAAAGAATTTCAATAGAAAAATAAAACTGCAAAAACGCTTTTATGCTTAAGTTACTGCACCATCAATAAAAAAGATTTTTTTTTTTTTTTTTTTAAATTTGAGTATTTATTTTTGCTTAAAACAACCAAAATAAAAAAAATAAAACTGCAAACGTAAACAATTCACTGCAGTCTTAATAAAAAGATTTTTTTCATTTATTTATTGAAAATTTCTTGCCAGTTAAATCAACTAAAAGCAAACAATGTCAAGAAAATTGTAAAAATGGGTGAGTACACCCCCCTTTTTTTTTCTTTCTTTTTTTTTTTTTTTTTTTTTATGTTGAATCTTCTTACGTACGAGGAACTAAATTCAATTTAAATGAAATTCGTAGAATTCGAAGGAAAATTGTTGTTAGCTCAATTTTGTTTACCTGAGTATTTTTTCGCCATCCCTTCTAAATAGCAACGAAAATTGCATCTCTGAGGTTGCTTTTTTTTTCTTTCTAATTCAAGCTTAGACTTGAAGGAAAAAAAAAAAAATTTAGTTCCTAAACAATTGACTCCAACCTCTTAACAATGAGGAAGAGAAACAGTAGACTGAAAAGCTCCAATCTAAGCACTTAATCGTGACTGTCTGAGATTTCTTTGAAGTTATTCACAAAAAGAAAATAAATTATAGGATATGAAAAATGCAGTATCAGGAATGAGTAGTTGGAAAAAAAAAAGGCATATTAAGTTCTTCGAATTTACAGTGTGCGATGGAATGTTTACTTTATTGTCGTTCCGTTAGCGGAAATTCAAGGATGGCGTTGAAATTCCGAGAAAAGTTTTTAGTTTGCAAACCAGTTTATTTGGTTTGTTCTGTTAAGTGCAGTGTTTAATTTATAAAATTGTTTGAAAAAAAAAAAAGCACCCTGTTGTTTGTTTTCTTGAATTATTTTTATAAAACTCTAGCAATATACCTATCCTTTGCACGAAAGAAAATGGAAATAAAAGTCAATTTCCACTTTTATTTCCGTTATATCATTTTTACTTATTAAAAATAAACTTTATATTTTAAAAATAAAATGGATTTGGAAATGAAGTGTTGAATATTTGTTACAAATAACTTTAACGGAAATACAAAGCCATGTTTGAAAATAAATACTTGAATATATGTTATTTGTTACAAATAACTTTGACGGAAAATATAAACCCAGGTTTGAAAATAAATATTCAAATATATATTATCTGTTGCAAATGATTTTGATATAAAAATAAAGCCAATTTAAAGAGATTTTCATGTTTATATTTATGAGTAGTTATTTTGATGTAAACTCAAAATCATTGCTTCTTTTAAAGCACATGTGAAATATTTTGCATCGAAACCGATTCACAGATTCTATAAATAAATAAATAAAAAATAATAAACAAGGGAAATCCTAGCCAATTAATTTCTAAAATAAGATGATTCGTCTATTTTAAAAAAAATAATTACGTCTGAAATTTTTTTTAGATAAAATGTTAATTTTGCTTGACAGAGAGAAAAAAGTAAATAATTATTTCCTGAATTTTAACGGAATGTTAGAGAGTATCAAAACTAACCTTTGAAAAAAACCTGAATAACAATGAATTCTTTGAATAACAACTTTTTCACGGTTTAGAATTATGTAACATTGTTATATAATTCTAAACCATAAAAAGTTGTCATTTGAAGAAATTATAAAACTGTACTTATAATTTAATACTAAGATAATTTGAAAAACTCAAAAGACCTTGGTATAGTTGATAACAAAGTCTACCTGGGCAATAGAAAAGTTGAATCTGATTGATTTTCAATTTGCTTTCATTGGTTACTGATTTTGGCAATCATAAGATCAATTTGCAGTTTTTGTTCGAATTTTTACAAAATTTCGTAAGATTCCGTCTCGTATTTAAAGAAGAGTTGCCTGCGAAATTTGAAAAAATTATCGACTACTATTTTAAGAACAAAAAGACGACTTTGTAAAAACAAATCATTATGACTTAGATTTAAAACAATTTTGTCCGTCAAATATCCCTATATTTATTTGAAGAGTTTTTATAATTCTGCATACCACATCCGCCCTCTTAATTTTAGAATTCAGCATAACAATACCTACCATTCGATTTATCTGATAATTTGAATTAATATTCCGAATAAAACAAAGAACTAAATACTGGCATCGGTCCAGGATTAGTTTTTAAAGAAACAACTCGAAGATAAAACAGTTTGAATCAAAACCTAGTGCTCTTCTTCATTAATCATCTATCAACAGTATTAACTATCTACTACGTCCAGCAAAAATATTATTAAAAATTATTAATAATACTTTTTTTATATAATAGAATTTTACTATAATAGAATTCAACATAAGAAATAACAATTAGCAGTGGAACCTTTTTTAAGCACACATATCTTTTTAATTGTTTAAATAATAATTTAAAAATTAGTACAATAAAGTTAGATTTCCTCAAACTAAGAATCTACGATTCTTAAAATTATAAATTGAAACGAAACAAAATTACTTTCAATTTACAATCTACATCAATTTTTATATAAATCTAAAATTCATTATCATTTCCTCTTCTCATGTTTGAAACCAAGTCATATCCAACACAATGCTTTTAGCTGAATAAGAAAAAAAGGAAAAAAAAATTTTATAATGATTATTATTACAGCTTATCTGATCCAAAAAAAAAAAAAAAAAAAAAAAATTTGGAACATCCGTTTGTGTCTATTTGTTTATAGAACTCCAGAATAAAAATAAATAAATGAAAATTTTCTCCTGGCAAATGATTGGAACTGCCGTCTCAATTGACTGGCTACCGCCAAGTAAATTTAGGAAGGCAGTTTGTTTTGGATTTCCTTTCCCGCTCATTTTTCTGTTTTTCTTTTTCGTGTTTCTCTGAAATCAAGTTTTTTTTTTTTTCTTTTGGTTTTTTATTATTATTGTTTCCTCATTGTCCGTTCTCTATTGCATAAAACCTCTCACAACAAAAGAAATGAAATAAAAAAGAATGTTTAAAATTCCCTAACAAAGGATTCTTTTTTAAATATTTTTGGGAAATTTATAATGGCAATATTTTGCCATAAATGCTCTATGAATGGTAGATTGGAATGACAGAAAGTGTTTAATTAAAGCTCTCATTATTTTCTTATTTGGATATTTTAATTTTGTAAACGCAAAACCATAAAGAAAAAAATTTTTAGCTGCTATTGAAATATATTTTTCTACGGGATTGTTCATTTAATAGAGAGGTTACTTATTTTTTAGAAGTTAATATGCCTTTCGTATAAAATTCATTATTTTAATTTCCCACAAAAAGGTTTTAATTTATAAAAAAGCTTTTAAGATCATTTTTAATAACTCTAGTACTAAGATTATTATAGTATTAAAGCTTTTGTTAAATTAAATTAATCTAGTAGAATATGTATACGAAATATAAAGCTAGACAAGAAAGTGAAATTCAAAAATTGTCTAAAAACAGCAAAAATTGATTTAATGGTTAATGTTCTCTTGATTATTTAAATTGTTGAATTGCTTGGCAAATAATTAAAAAAAATTCTAACTATTTCAGTGAAAATGTGCAGTGAAATACAATTATGGCAAAAGGGACTGTTCAGAGAAAGTTCTGGAATCAATTCAGAAGAGAACGTGTCAGAAAATTATGATTGCCAATTTAATGCCGATCTAAAAAAATCAACTTCACTCCAAACTAACTTCAGATCTTTAAAAATGGCTCAGAGAACTATAAATAAATTACTTTGCAGACTTTAAAAATGCATATGCAAAAATTATAATCATTTGGTTGATATTTTAGGATCTGGATGTTGTTGGATGAAATTCGAAAATTCAATAAAACATTATTTTGATCTTTGACTACTTTAGATACTACATAGTTGACTACTTTAGTTACTTTTAGTTGACTCTTCATTGAAGTCTGTGTTTTGATAGAGGATACAACAGATTAAACAATGGACGACATACAGTTAAAATACTGCAATTAAAGTTAATATACACTTCTCTAAATTAATATTTGTTACAACTTAAAACTTTGTGAATATTATTTATTCTACTTATGCTAGAAAAAAAAACAGTGTAGTATGAAAAAAAAAAAAATTATTATTTTGTGCAGTTATTTTTCTCAATATTTGTTGTTCAAGAATAAATTGTTTATAAGAAAAATATTTTTCTATAACTGTTATTATTTTGATAACAATTTTTGTAAATTATCATGAGGGTGACAGAATTCAATTTATTTTATCATGACTAAATCTTAAACATGTATTTTTGTTACAAATACCAATTCAAAAATTTTAAATTACTTTCGATTAAGATCTTAAATAATCCCTACTTCCATCTAAAATAATACACATCCGCAAAAAGCAGCATCCCGTAAACTTTGACCTTTTAATCTTACTCATTCTATATTAAGGCTTGGCAATTATTTCAGAAGTAGGTCAGACCAACATCGGTTGAGCAAAAAATTGATGTAATTGCCAACCATACGTGTTGTGCCTCTAGGAAAGAAACGTTTAGCCTCCTTTTATTTTTATGTCAAGAATTAATAGATCATACTTTATTGTATATACATAAATATTTCATGTAAATGTTTGTTCATAATTTTTATTTTTGTTTTTTCTTAGATGCAAGGTCAAAAAACTGAAGAATTCAGCAGTGTGATGAATCTTTTTTTTACCTGTGTTAATCAGGAGTTCCCTATGGGAGCATGATAGCTATCAACATTATCTCATGGCGTAACTCCTGATTAGCATGGGAAATTATCTACAGTACAAAGAAAAAAAAACTTGAAAAACACTTTGTCTGACTTTTCTAAGAACTAACTAGATGTCTCCTGTATATGAGTTTCCTTGCATTGATCGTGGATTTCAGTAGAAGCAACTAAACCTCCTGTAAACGAGCTTCTCCGTATTGGTCACTTGGATACTCTGCAGGTGAAGTCGATCAATATTATAGATATATGAATGCTTAGAATATGTATTAAATATCCATTTATTAATGAATATACGTGCTTTGTTAAACATTTATTTTGGTGGAAGCCAAATTAAAAATGGTGGATTAATGAAATCAACATTACGTACATTTAAATATCAATTGTTAAGTGATAATTTGTTTAATAAACCATTGCAAAAGTTTTTTTTTGAAAGAAATTCCTATAATTTTAATCTTATTTTCTTTTTTTGAAATGAATATAATTTCTTAGCATTTGAAGGTATTTATCTTTCATGTAAGGGTTTATTTATGTATATACTTCTCTTTTTGTAAATAAAAGTTTCAAATTTTTAAAGCTTCATTTATTTGTTTTTAGATTTTGTTTATATATTTTAGAAATATTATCTATAATTTACAAAGCAGATAGTTATTGCTATTATTTCTTCAGTATCATTATTGAAGTTGGCAAAAGCTTTTATAATGCCATGACGAAATATCAAATCTCTTAAAATTTAATGCAGGAATAAATAGAAACAGTTTAATTTGATATTTATAAAGGCACTGAATGCAGCAAAAATAATCAGTGAGAAAAATCTGGAATAATAATAAAAAAATTTAGCTAGAAATTTTTAAATAAACTGAATTTTTTAATTATAACAAGTTTAGAAGTATTTCTTTTATTATTATTTCTTAAATATTATTAATTAAATTTCATTATTTAACTTTGAAAGGCAAACATTATTTAACGTTGAAAGGCTTTTATGGCAAATACTATCTAATAAAGTATGTAAAAAAATAAGTTGGTCTCTGAATTATTTAGAATATTTATTATTAACATTATTTATAATGTTGTACAGTAATATTTTTTAAAATTTTTAAAAAAAAAAAAAAAAAGTTTGAATGCAAAGGAACATATGTATATTTTCTTAATTAATATACGCTAAACTTCTAATGTATCACATGTTACTTAAAAATATAACAAGGCGTATTACATTTATATTAATCTGATTTCATTCTGGAGCAACAAGATTGAAAAAATTATTTTCAGTACAATTTCTTTGAAAGAAATCTCATTTTCTTTTCTTGGCAGCACCAAAAGTAAAGTTGGCAGATGTGTAATTGTTCGATACAATATCACATTTATCTGAAAATTTCGAAAGTTAAGATCAATATTAAAATTATGAAAGTAACGGTTCACGATTAATCTTAGGATAATCAAATTTGGTTCACTGTAAATTAATGAATTGGTTCAAAAATTTTAATTTGGTATCATGTACCCAAATTAACAACGAAATATAGGTAATTTTAGTATTTTTGGTAAACTCTACTATTTTAATTTTACATTTTATTTTATAACTAAGTATTTTTTGTTAAATTTTTAGAAATAAGTAACACAATTGAAATAAAAACAAATTTGTGAATTACATATTCGAAGTAATGAAAACACTTTACACTGCTTACACCTACACTCAAAACTAAGAAAAAGAATAAGAAAAATATGAACAAAAATGAAATGAGGAGGATAATCAAATTTGGTTCACTGTAAATTAATGAATTGGTTCAAAAATTTTAATTTGGTATCGATGTAACCCAAACTAACAATAAAATATGCTGCATTTCGAAACATGGAACTGTTTTCTTTTCTTCCTTTTTCTCTGTTGTAAGTTTTAAAAATATAACAAAAATAAAAATTGGAGGATAACATAATATTTAATAAAAAGAAAATGACGAAATCATATTTTAAAAAATAATAATAATAAATTATGAAAAAAAAAAGAAGGAAACATAAAAATAACCCTGAAAATTAATTACGATACCACAGTATAGTACAATACAATTGATTAGATTATCTAACAAGTTGTTTAAAGAGAACTGACTCACATTTGTGTTAGACGTATAAAAAAGGAGTGAAAAGTAAAATGAGTAAAAAGTCTAAAGAAGTAAAAAAATATAAAGAAGTAAAAAGTATAAAGGTGTAAAGGATACTTCCAAGTAATTAATCCAACATCGGCATAGTATGTGCCAAAGCTCACATAAGTTTATCATTTTACAATCTGTAGTTCTAGTATTTGAATAATCTAATAAGAAATGCTTTGAACATATTAAATATGAGTGTTTAAAACGCATATTGGAAAATAATTGTTTTCTAAATCTTTTTCCCTGGTATATTAAAAGGGGAAAAAAAAAAAAAAAAAAAAAACATTGTTGAATGCATTTGCATTAACTTTAACTAACATTATGAATAAAAGACTATTTGGAAATTAAAATAAGTCTTCAATACTATTCCCACCCTCGTTCATAAAATATTTTTAATGAACGAGTAATTCTAAAAAGAATAAAAAAGAGAATTTTTTTAACTTCCTTCTTGATGAAAACGTCTGCATACTTATTCTTTGAAAAAATATTTTTCAAGACATGGATTTAAAATATTTCTCTAAAGATATTAGATCTTTCTTTATAGAGAAAAATTTGGTGGATGGGGGGAGTGGAGCAAATACTTATTGCTGACTTCAAGTCTTTAATTTTCTCTGCTCCTAACAGGACAGAGAACCATATATCTTCCAAAAACTACTGCTGCAATTATAATTGAACCACTCCATTTACCATTAACAACTGATGATATTGAAAATAAACAGGGTCCTCAAATTGTGGAGAGCGAAATATTGCTTACATATAAAAATGAAATTATTCAACATCAATTAAAAATACTAATATGGAAAGCATTTTTAATATGGGCAGCTTTAATTATTACTTTCAAAATTATTGATAGTTATTCTCGTCACTATTTTTTATTGTCAGCAACAGTAATGATTGTTCTGAAAAATTAATATTTTTCTATTTGAAGACAATAAACTCCATAATTTATTTTTTAAGGGATTGTATTAGTCTTTGGAAAATTTAGCATCTTGATTTTTTTTATACAACAAAAAAAAAAAAAAATGTATGGAAGAATGGCTTTAATGCTTTTACTTCTGTGTAGTCAAAAGTCTATAAAACTGAATTTCTAAAATAAATTTTAAAACATTTATGATAAAAAAATAAATCCTTGAAAAAAAAAAAAAGTTGTTAAAAACAGGATAATGCAATTCATTTAATTTTGTTATTTAAATGTTTGATTTTTTAATATAAAAATTTATGAGTTCCAAGTAATAAACTAATTATTATTATTAATTACTATCTCTTTATGAAAAATTGCTGTTAGAAAATAAATGAATTAAAATATAAAAACTACACAACATTCAGTTTAATTTTGAAAAAGGCAGAACGAGTAGCATAATAGTATTTTCTCTCGTTAAAGAGGGACTTGACTTGATTTGGTACTTTCAGATGTATGCTCGCTGATGATGCTTTATCTCAATTTATCCAAATACTGTTTAAAATACTACAGATAATAGAATTTGACAAAAAGTGAAAATGAAACTTTTATAAAGGAACTACTATAAAACTCGAAATTCTTGAATTCATTGGCTATGTAAAAGGATTAGGGTTTGAGGAACACTAAGTAACATGAACAATTTTAGGCTTGAAGCTCCCAACAGAAAATAATCAAAGTATGAGTGTTCTCTTAATTCACTATTTGAGATATTTGTCTGTACTATTTTTATTAAATAGACTAGCAGGTCACGTTATTTAAACAAAGCACACCCAACAATTTTGGCTGCAAAAGCAAAAGTCTACAGTTTATCTTGGATTATGGGTTGTAATACTCATGTTTCAATTGTTACTTCCCTCTACATGTGTAGTGAAACGTGGTTTTTGTACTGTCACAAATTTATTTAAAAAAAAAAAAGAAAGAAAGAAAAAAAAAATCAAGAGCAAATAGTGAATCACGGTGATTCAAGAACACTTGTGACAAAAACAGGCCGAGGATTAATTCTTTAATAGCAACACACTAGATTCTCCTTCGCATTAAAATATCTTTTAACGTTATTCGCACTTTTTTTCTTCATATTATCCTGTCTTAATTGTGTGTGTAATGGGAATGTTATTTTGGTTGATTTAAATAAATAATTTTATAATTTCAAAGTGTCATATTTGCAATGTTCCAAGACACTAGTAGATACGTAAAAAAAGAATACAAATTTTTATTATAGATTTCTGTTTGTTCCCTAAAAGAAGATATGCTTTCAGGGGAATGATGCATAACTTTTCTTCTTAAAAGTGAAAGTGGGAAGTTGGTCAAATAAGTTTGGGGACCACTGATCTAAACAAAGGTGCACAAACCGAGCTTCGTCATATGTTCATTTCACATAATTAGTAATTTTTTTTTTTTTGAAAAATGTTTAGATTTTGTTGAAGGGTTAAAGCAAAGAAAGAGATTAATGTAATATCACGCATCAAATTTTTTATTTCCTTTTTTTATATGATAATATTTATTTTTATTACATATAAAGAAATGAAATATTTACATATTAGATAAATTTTGAGGGATTTTTAATTTTTATACGATTCGCGACCTTCAGAAATCAATGCATTCCTGTTGTCAAGATAAAGGCATAGTTAATTATCTATGTATTACTGTTTGTGTGGCTAGGCTCTATTCATTATTGCTGTGTCTTTCTTCCTGTCACTGGGTTGTTATGTCTAACTGGCCTCCTGTTATGTCTATCTCGAGATGCATTTTCTACATCTATATGTTTTGAAACTTAACTGTTCTTCTGCGTCACATTTTGTGAAACGCAGTGGTGTTCATATTATCTGAATATAAAATCTAGATTAAAACCATTCTTACGTTTCTGATGATGGAAACTTGATTATCATTAAAAATTAACTTCCGTGAACTTTTGATCGATTGAACGTCCAAGTTACTATCAATAAGTTGTGTTATTTATAAATGCTCATAGATATCGAAAAATTTAAATTATTAAATTAACTAATCCTTTTATATAACAATATATTATATTTCTCCCAGAAATAAATTGATTTTTAAAAAAACTGTAGATATTTATTACATTGAAAAACGCAGAGTTTATTTTAAATTCTGCTTAAAAGTATGCAGAATGGATACCATCACTCATCATTAATTAGTTCTCTTGTCGAAAGACATTAACATTCACTGAACATAAAACGATTTGCTGTTGTGTTACGGCATTTTATTTTTATGTCCTCAAATTTACAATCCACGCTACAGGTTGGACAAGTTAATCATTTTTTTAATAATATAAAA
The DNA here is from genome assembly GCA_021605095.1 of Caerostris extrusa. Lineage (NCBI taxonomy): Eukaryota > Metazoa > Arthropoda > Arachnida > Araneae > Araneidae > Caerostris > Caerostris extrusa. The sequence goes on along the minus strand of BPLR01020356.1, from coordinate 31,061 downwards.
TTTAAAAAAATATAATAATGATTTCCAAGAAAAAAAAACTCAATCATTTATAAACATAACATATACCTATAGAATAAAAATTTAGCATTATAATTATTTAACATAATAATTAATGATATTTATGTAGTTGTATTTTTCTGCTAGAAATTGTTTGCAATTGTACAAGAATTCTTAAATGATCACTACTTATAATTAAATTAAGTGGGGGGTGATAAAAAAAAATCACAAAAAGAACATCATGCTGTAAATAAAAGAGCATTTTAACTCAAAATGTTTTGCTTTTAAGTTTAAATTACCTTTCATTTTTATGTTGTATCTGAATACAAATATTTACAACTTATAAAAAAAAGATTTTAAACAGACAAGAACACTTTTTTTTATTCTCATATTTTTTAAATTCTCATAATACAAACTCTAGTTCTTTTTATAATACGAATATAAATGCATACTGGAATTATTAAAATTTGGTTTATTTTCGGTATATATTTTTTTTTCTTTTTACTTTATACAAAATTCAGTGTAGCCCTTGAACCAAAAAAAAAATTGGAGTCTCCTGTATTATGGTTATGTGTTCTCACACATCTGTTACACCAAACAGTTGCAAAAGTAAAAATATCCCAGCTGCAATCCAATTTAATCATTTGCTTTTACTTCTAAATAAAAATTTATTATTGATTCCAGTTTTTAAGCTAGACATCTACAATCATTAACTTTGCTTCACTGCAATAATTACGCATTCATATGAATTAATATAAAAAAATTCTGAAATATTCCCTTGGCTAGGCGGATACAGGGTCTTTAAATGAATGCAAAACATTAGATTTTTGAGATTCCGATAGAAACCATAGAGACTAGATTTATATCGTATATATGCGTTCTATCGGATATAAAATGCGTTTGAAAGATAGCGCACAGAAAATGTTCTAAAATTCAGAAAAATTTAATGAGTTATGTTTAATAAAAATTTTCAATACAGCAGATTTTCAAAACGATTTCCCTTTAAAGAAATGATATAGTGAAGTCTGGATTCAAAGCTCTTAGTATTTTCCTCTAAATATCTGGTCCAATAAACATTTCCTCACGTTCAATAGCTTTTTTCAAGTTATTCAGTGATGAGGGTTGTGTGTGATAGACATATAAAAAGTCTCACGAATTAAGATCAACACAGGAAGGTGGTCAATCTATCCCTTTCCAGAAACTAACCAATTATTTTGTAAAAATGTTCTGCTAACAAATCGAAAATTTGCTGTTTTCAGTGATGTCTAGCGACATATTACATAAACCTGCGATCATTATCAACTCATAATATACTGATATGAAAATACTTCCAGAATACTCATTATATAGACATACATTCGATTGGTGACATTCGACGGTGCATTAAAAAAATTGACTTAATGATGCCACCGATGGGTATCGCACACAAAAACTAAAAGTTTACATAGGTGCAGTAGTCGAATAATTTCCAAGGATTTCGTTTAACCTCAAATCACAATTTTGAAGATGAAAATGCGGCTCATTACTGAAACCAAATTCATTTAAAATCGATTTTGTCCTTTTCAACTATTCTGATCATGTATTCACAAATTCTCATTTTCAACACCATCTTTTTTCGATTATTGGCCAATTGATTTGAATCCTGTGTAAGAAACGAACATTATCAATCTTAAAAAATTTGCTGAAGATACTTTTACTAATGTTCGGTTTTCTCGCCGCTTTTTTACTGAAGTCGATGAAGTTACTTACCATATTTCCTTTCTTCAATATTTTCATCACTTATAAATAGTTCAACTTACTTCCGGCCAACTTGTGTCTCGTACATTCTTGTAATTGTAATTACATTTATTATGTGATTGTTGCAGAATGCTTTCTTAACTTCCGCTGGTGACTGCAGTTCATAAGTCATCATCATGAATGCTTTCGATGGCCTAAACTAGGGGTGGCCAACCCGCGGCCCGCCTTGAATATTTTTCTGGCCGGTGAGATTTATCGCACTTTTACAAAATATATTTATTTTATAATGGCCAAAGTAGTGAAAACCAATGTATTAAAAAAATACATTGTGTATTCATCCACATATTCAAAAATTAACTGCCGAAATTATGAGAAAAAAAATTAACTTTGATTTTAAAATAATACTTTGCTAATGTATGACAGATATTGCCTGTTTGATATGAGTTTATATTGATATGAGTTATGAGTTCGCAGAATATAATTGAATTATTCTACGAACTCATAAGGCGCGCGCATCTTGGAACATCTAATATAACAGATTCTATGCTTCACTTCACTTTTCACTATGTTCTATTCAGCCCAAGGAGTTATGATGCATTTCCAACGTGACACGCACGATCATTTGGGTTGGCCCCTGGCCTAAACAGTGCTGATGATATTTAAAATGATCCATTTAAACTTTCCTGTTTACCTCATTAATAATGAGGGGAGATGAAATAACATTATCTCATTTAAGGATTCCTTTTAGAAGACGAAATCATTTGACTTCACTAACGTCCAGCAGCATTTAAACAGGCTCCCATGCAATTCCTTTTGGATTTTCATCACCACTTTTTTTCCAGTTTAAGTTTTATATAATTTCTTCTTTTTATTGTTTCCCCTCAGCTTAATTTAATTATATCCTTTTAATTTTAAGCTCCTGCCACTTCTATGCTAATTTTTAAAAACCTTGATTCTGAGTAGATGCGTGCCATGAACACATGAATTCAACCCTCCTATCCAATCTTAATCATCAAAACGCGAAGATCAACTGAATATTTGCTAGCTTTTACACCAAAATGAAAATTTCAAGAAAAGTTTCCAATCAAGTTGCATACACAGAAAAGTGGCTTTGTATATGCACACTGTAAATTTTATACACAAACTCATTGTTTAAACAATACCAACAACACACACAGTGTTGTATAACTGCAGATGAAGTGCCATGATTTAAAAAAAAAAAAAAAAAAAGTTTTTAACTGGCTATAAAATACCAAGTTCGAAAATAAAAAAAAGCACAATTCATAGATTTTTCTTGCAAAATAAAATATTTAATTATTCTACTTTTTTTATAATGTGGGTTTTATTATTGCATACTATAAAATCATCTCCATTATAATTATTGTCCTGTTGTCCTGAATATGTTTATCTTTAGTAAAACATGCAATTATATTGCTCAAAATCATTTTTGTTTTTTTGTGTTATGATAAAATCAATTGCATTTAATGACATGCTAAGTCCTTTCATTCAAATTTACAACTATACATGAAAATTATCCATATTTTGTGAAATGCTTTACATTTTGATAATACCTTTGTTGAATATTCATTTTTTAAAAATATTTATTTATCAAACAGAATATTTCAGATAACTAATGTTTCTAATTGAGTTAAATAAATTTCCCAATTTTATTTATGGGGGTACTGCTCTGAAGTCATCTTTATTTTCATTGCATATTGCTGTGCTTCATAGTAGGGTAGTATGTAATATTTCAAACAGGACTGATAGGTAATAAATAACCTTCAAAAATCTTAATTATTTTGGTTAGGTTTAGCTATTTGTGATATTCTTATTCTTAATATTTTACAATTATTTCCCACATACTTTACCTATTTATAATGCAAAATAACCTTTCATTACTTTCACTTTTTTTAAAAAACCTTTTAAATATTTTTTAATAAATATTTTAAGTCTTGAACTTAAATAAATATTAATTTGAAAATTAATAGGAGCCCATAATAATATCAGTTTATGAAATTAAAAAATGTCAAATCAAATAAAATTTCATATAATTTCTTTATTATTTTGGTATTATTGTTTATTTTATCTTCAAAACAAAATTCTCTTAAAACAAACGTAATAAAAATTGCATATGTTTCAAAAATATAACCATAAGCAAGAAAATCACTGAAATATATTTAATCCTTGGTTTCCAAAGCTATGAATCATATAAATTATCTAGTATACAGCCATTTTTGCTGAACTACACAGCAAACCGGGATCAGATGAAAAAGTCATAACAGCAGTCTTTCATATAGACCACCATAATCTGATAATGAAAAAATGGACAAGGCTTGAAATTGTCTTTCTCTCTTTTTTTTATCAACAGAGCAAATTTAAAAAGCATTTTGTGTCTTTGAAAGTTTATATAAAACCTGAGATATCTCTAAATACTGAAGTTTGTGCTTGCATACAACACAACACGGCAGGGATGAGTTAGGTAACCAAATATAATTGAAGAATAACATCTGTAGTTTCACTTGATAAAAATATTTTTACATCCATATCCAAACATAGGCAGCATCTTAAACACAACGTCCATAAACATTAACATGAGATCAACATATTGCCAAAATCATTAATAAAATATGTACTTCATTCAACAAAATCATATAAATAATAACTAATGAAAATAATTTTAAAAAATGAAGTTATATTCAATGTGTAAAACATAACATTCTAATTTTGAAAAAAAAACTTATAATAATAAAAGAGTGAATAGCCTCAAAAAAGGTAATTTTGAATTTTTACAAATTTTTTAATTTAAGAATTAACATACCCAAAAAAAAAAGGTTATACTATTTAATTTAAAAGGGCAATTTTATACAAAAAGGCTTACCAGATTTTAAAAATAGAAATTAAAATAAAAATAAATAAATTGCAGTAAAATGCAGAAAATAAATTAGTAACAAACCCAATGATTTTTAAAGATAATCATTATTTAAAATCAATACAATAAAAATAAAATTATAAAAAATGCAGAGAAGAAAAAAAGGAAGGAAGCTTAGTTCATATCCAAAAAGTGAGATCAAGCAAGTTGACTAAGGAAACAATGTTAAATATTTGAATTATGATTATTTTTTAATGAAAAGAAATTTTGCATTTGACTTCCTAATTTTTCTTAATTTTAGATAAAATATGATTTATAGTATATTCCACATAAAAATTATTTATTTTAATATGTATCATCCAGAAAATTTTTAATTTAGCATAAGCAATCTGCCTCATCAAAGTAAATAAAAATACAATGATAAAAATAAAAGCTTCAATAAAAATTTATATATCCTTTTAAAATAAAAAAATTCAAATGATTAATATCAATTTCAAAATAATAATTACATATATTTTTGTGCTTTTTCTTCTTTTGTCATTTCTTATTTAAAAATTTTTTATACATTCTATAAACATATTTACTTTTATTATACACACTTAAGAAATCCTTGTTCAGATAATAAATAAAAAAGTTAATCTATTTGCTGAAATAATTTTTTCTACTCATTAAATGAGTATTTATGATAGTAAATAAAAATCATAAATAACAATTAAACCAAATCAAATGCTTCCTCATTCCAATTAAAAAAACACATAAATTAAAAGATGAATGTAAAAAAGTTGTATTTTCTAAATAAATCAGATTTAATACACAGAATTAAGATGTAGATCATACACAATCACAGACAAAGTTTTACAAGTAATATCTTGATAAAATTGATATTTCTTTAATGAAGAAAAACTCTCAAACTTTCGATCATATTAAAAGCAAATGGAATTTATAAAAAAAAGCCTATGCTATGTGAATAAATTTTTATAATAATAGGTAAGCAAGTAATGATATTTGTATTAAAAATAGTAAAATCTCAATTAGAATTTGTTTTAAAAATAGTTTAAGACAGTAAAAAAATTCAAGAAAAGAATACATGTTAAATGTTATTTTGGATCTATTTTAAGACTGAAAAGATTAAGAAAATGTCAGAGAAATCCTCTTACTAGAAAGCCCATACTATTCATTAACAAAGATACATGAACAAAGACATGCATTACATTTATTATTTAAAAACATTTCTTTTATAATGTTAAATTTAGACATATTTCATCTTACAAAAAAAAAAAATCAATAACTAAGATAGATCACTGTAAATCAGGCATAGAATTTCACTTATTGGCAGAAACAAAATGCATAAATAGTTTTCATTATTTTATCACTTTGAAATTACAAAAATATATTATGTATGCAAAACAGAGTTATTAACAAAAACTTGATGCTATTTTAAAAATTCTGAAATTCTTTTTATATGAATATTTTTATGTTTATTATACAATATTATCAAAATGAGTACTTCCAAAAATCATTTAAAAATTAAATGGATCACATAATTTATAATGTTTATTAAATTATTTGAAGCCGAGATACTGGTTATGCACACATCTTGAATTTTTCTCAATCTACTAATTCTTTTTGTAATAAAATATAAATAATATCAAATAAAATGGGGAAAAAGCTTAAGAGAAAGGAAAAACTTTTAAGAAAAATGTAACAATCACAATGCTCAATAGATTTCATAATGACTTTTGAAAGGAATAAATGCAATAAAATGCATTAAAAATTTAATATCATATTTTCTCATAAAGATATGAAATAAAATCAAAAATAAATGTTTCATTTATTCAAATAAGGTAATGATAATAATTAAGCAATTTTAATTAGAATAAGTAAAAGTAGTTGTTAACTAAAAAGAATATTTCTAAGCAGGAAAATTAATTTTTTTTATAATTTATTAAAAAATGGAACTCTTAAATTGAAATAAAGAAAACAGGATAATTAGATTAAGATCAAGTAAATAATTTTTTTAAAAATGTTACCCAGTTTTTGTCTTATAGACAAATATGCCACACAATTCAGAAATAATTTATTTTTTAAAAATACTTCAGAATTAAGGACACTTTTCTTTGCTAATAATAAATAACATTGTATTCCAAAGAAAGCAACTATTGCTCATTTATTGTTGTTTTTTAAACAAAAATAAGTCATAAAGTCAATTATCACATCAAATGAGTTTTAAATTAAATTGATTAAAGAATCATTATTGAGCATCAAGAAACAAAAAGGAAAATTCGTTTCTTGAAAATAACTTCTATTTTTATACTAAAGTTATTGAAAATATTGATTTTTAAAACAATTTTGCTAAAAAATTTTTAATATTTATGTAATATATTATTAATAGAAATGTATTATTTAAAAAAATAAACAAAGTTATAGTAATAGAGTTTCGAATACAATAAAATGTTGCATTTTAGATAAAGCAGTAACTAAATAACAAAAAGAATTCAATTATTTTAAACAATTTTAGGATCTTTCTTTAAAGACTAGAATACACCAATACAAAAAAATTTCTAGAAATTGAAAATTGTACAAATATCTTGTAGGGGTATAACATTTTTGAACCAATCTTCTTAATATTTTATTAAGCAAATATTTAGACATGAAACAAATGAATGACAATCATGCAAAATGGATCCTAAGAATGACATCACAAAGTTACAATAGATTAGAATATCACAGATCTAATATTGTACAATGAATACTGCAGCACCAATGGTGTATTGGCTATGTTTCACATAACCTAAATATAGTTTTCAATAAAAACACAGACACATAATGGTAAAGAGTTCATGATTTTACTCAGAAGAATAAGAATAAAGCAGATTTCTACTGCAGAAAGAGTTTTTTAATCAGAAATGAGATGCAAGTTTTTAATTGCAAATCATACTATACAATTATTTCAATAATTGCTACTTTGAAAGATAAATATAATTCACTTTCAAAGTAACAAATTCTTTTTTATTTAACTATCATCTAAGGAACTGAAGTACACCCAAAGACATTAGAGAAGCTATATACATATTATGTTTCAAGAAATATAAATATCAAGTTCCAAATCACTTTGCTGGTACAAATTGTGTAATGACTTAAATACAAAATTATACAATACAACTTAAACACAAATAAAAAAAAACTGTGCAAATTTTAAGGGATCATCAACTAAATCATAACCAACGGATACCATTCATACTAATAACATTGATAAATCTCTGCAAATTAAAATGAACAAACTTCACTTCTACAAATTATCACTTTGCAGCCAAGAAACATACAATATGTAAACATATTTTCATATAAAGATCTAAGTTACACCGGGAATCATAGAAAGAAAAAAGGGGAAAAACTTAAACAAGAATGTACAAAAAATTAATAATTAACATATCACTAAAATAACCTAATAAGGTTACCCATCCCATCCCTAGTGTATAATGTTTAAACACACAACAATTTACTAAAATATCCTTTCTTAAAAACTGGGCATCAAAAATTTTTTCTTTCACATCTACAATGAAGCAGCATCAAGTAAAACTAATCACTTTTGTACAGGGCAGATTATGAAGGAGGTAAAGTTATTACACATGATGTCAAACTAGTGAGTGGAAAGGTCACTTTTGTTGATCTGTAATGAAGAAAAGAAAATATTTTTAAAAAATCATCTAATGTATCATCTATTTCTAGAGCAATTTTTTAAAACTATTTAAGAATATATTTTCAGAAAAATTTTGAAGTTCAATTAAATATTGACTTAAAATGCTATAGTATATACTTCATTCAATACTTTAGAAGGTAATATGAAGAGTTTTAAGTATTATCACATATTTTTCAATAAAAAATATGATATAGATAGAATTAATTCATAAAAAATTGCAACCATTGCAAAGAAAAAAACCATTTTAAATTTACTTTGCAAAAACAATTTAATGATTAGTAAAAAACTATCAATTTTTTAAAATGAAATTATTATCATTATTATTGCTATTGCTGTAAACCAATAAAATACATCTTGAAATGAACTAGAAATAAAATTCACCTCATGGAATCTTAACATGTTAAAGAAAATTTAAAAATACTAAATAAAAATAAAGCATGTTAAAAATTTATTTACCACTGCGGAAGAGTACCCCTGGTGTATGGCTTCCTACAGATGAACCTGAGAAAATGTATAACATTAAAATTAAATACAATATAATTATGTTGCTTTGTGTATCTACTGTTTTCATTTTTTTTTTTTTAAATATGTAATTATCTCAAACGGTTTTCATTTATTCTCAAACTTTATATTTTGAGTTGAATTATATACATTAAACACAAAGCAGCTTTTTTTTTTTCTTTCAAAGATAGAGATATTTTTGGTATTTGCTTAATCTTTTCAACAAAGGAAGAAATTTAAAATAATACAATAAAATAATTACTTTCTTAATCAATAGATGTCTTATAATAAATATCCAAATTCATAAATAGTGCAATATAATTTTCCCATTGATATTAATTACAAATATATTACTTATACAAGAAACTAATTTAACTTTTTAAAAACTATATTTGGAACTTAAAAATATAGGACATATTACGAATGTGAATACCATTTTTTGCAAATCATAAAACAATAAACAAATTTCAATACAAATTGTAAATTATAAAGTAATGACCTTCGTGAATATTAAATATTAAATTCTAAGTATTATTTATTAAAACTTGAAGAAATTTTTATTAAAATTGCAATGCTACAACTTCAAATTTTAATTTATGCTGACATATTCACAATCAATTTCTTTAATAAAGTACTATATTAATAAATTTACAAAACACTTGAATCTTCAGGAACAAAATATATAAAATATTTTCAATATTATGCATCATGCAAATGATAGTAATGTTCAAATGAAAATATTTTTATTTTTGCTATATAAGTAAACTTTTAAAGAAATAAAAGAAATGAATAATAGATGAGTGAAAAAAATATTTTATTGTTAATTTTTTTCACTTAAGTTTCATTACTCAAAATTGATAAAAAATAATTTAGAATTCTTCAAAAAGACTGCATAAATAAATTTATATCGATGAAAAGGTAATGGAACCACAGTTTTAATATAAGGAATTTCCAAGTATGGTGAATTTAATTATGTAACTTGTATCATATGACATCTTTAAAAAATTATTTATTGCAATGGCCAACTCTTTATAGTAAAAAATATTTCTCTCACAGAACAAAACTTCATCATCATATGATAATTTTAAAGTTATTGATAAAAATTGGGAAATCTAAAACATATATATATATATACATATATTTTGTGAAAAAAATGCAAAAGTATAACCATAGTAGCTGACTTAGCTTGTTTTCTTACTTTCATTCACATAAACAATTTCCTACAATTCATATTATTTTCTTTATTTATTATCATGGAAATGTTAAATTTCTAAAAATTCCAAAATGCACACTGGCATTCAGGTTCGTATATAGAACATGAATAAATATTCTATTTATTGAAACCAAAATTTTATTACACATTTCAAACATTAAAGTAGTGTTAAAAAAAAAAGATTCGAGTCAAAGAAATAAAACAATATGAAAATGTTAATAGTTCAAATTAAAGTTATCACTGGAAAAAATAGAAAATTAAGTAATAAACTCAGAAAACCATAGTTCATAGCTCATGTGACAAGATGTGCTAGCTACCACTCTTCAAACAAATGTGAGTGACTACGAATATTGATTAACCCGAGGAATTGAATTTTTATAATTATATATAATTAAAAAATGCTAAATAAACACATAAAGTAGAATTCTATTAAGACATTTTGATGATCAAAACAATTTTTGTAATTTTATACATGTTATTATAGACGGTATTTACTCACCCATTTCTGGCGTATATTCACTGGAATCCATACTTAATATATATGGAATGATACTATCAATTTGAACATTTCCAATGAGACCAGAAAAAAATAATTCTTCAGTGATTGATGGTTGAAGAGATCGCAGAGCAGGTAATCTGCAATGCAGACATAAACAGAGTTAAGCTCCATATTTAATTAATTTCATTAAAGAAAAAAATATTATTAATTGCTTGAACTATTCTATATAATACATATATTTAAAATTATTTTTTAAGTATGAAACAATCTGAAAAATAATCACACTTTTTACATAGTATTAGTTATGCTTGCATAACTAATCAATAGTTTTTTCTTTTAAAGACAATTTAGAAAGGACTTAACAAAACGACATTTGCTAACCTCAAAAGCAATTTCGGAAAACGGTCATTATTTTCAGGAAAAGTTTGACTAATATAGGATCTTAGTTCTTGATATCCCTTTTCTTGAAATTTTTCTACTTGTCTGGCACTCGGAAGAGATGGATGATCTAAAATAAAAAGTAACTAATAATTTCTTTAAAAAAAATTCTGTGCAAGTTGTACATCAAAAACCACAAAGCTTGTGTTGACTTAACTTGTACAAATAAGGGCCAACAAATTCTTTGTTATAGAATAAATATAACTTAAACAATAAATAATATGAAATAATTTTTTAATGTATCTGTTTTAAAATTTAATCTATAAGTAATATTTTTATAATTAATATTTATTAAACTGACAAAAATAATATTTTTAAAAAATTAAGAATTTTTCATTTGCTCTTTATCTTAGATAGAAAAAGATTAACACTAATTATATCTACTTAAAATGCTAAAACAAATTTATAACTTAGAATATGTAATTTAATCTTCTCAATGAATTTTGAAACATTTTCTTTTTCTTCATCAATAGATCAAAATATTAGTATTAATAAAAAAATTTATCTAAAAGAACATAATTCTAAACACATTAAATTAATTCATGTCATCAAATTCGCAATTTAGATAATGCATAAAGAAAAACATATTCTTTTAAAAACTAATTTCTATGATTTGTCATAAATTTATAATATCCATTTTTGTAATTTGATTTAATGCAAAAGAAATCCTTTATTTTTCTTTGATTTATTTAAATTTTAGAGAAGTATTGCTGATTTATAATATAATATATATATTTCCTTTATATTAAAATCTTTCAAGTAATTCTATAATTAACTAAAATATTGCTGTAAATATTTAGCAAATTTAGTTTTCATGACTTTAATGAAAGAATATCTTAGAGAAAATGTTTCTAAAGGGATCAACAGCACTGGGATAAGCTATTTTTTTAATTCACCTATAACGTCTATTTTTCCTTTGTGTTTTATAAGCAATCAAACATCATAATTTTTACTTTTATATTCTTTTAAAAATACATTTTAATACGTGTCTAAATAGGGATTCATATTAGTAGTTAAATTTTTTCAATTCATTAATTATAGTATTCTGGAGATAATCATTTCCTGTCTAATTTTTTAACTAAAACAATGTTATATCCTAATAACATATAAAATCTGAATTATGAACATTATTTTCCCCATATTATGAATCCTAATTAAAATAATTAGATAAGTAAGGATGTGTAACAATAGCAAATATTTAATAAAATTATGACTACAGTTGCAAAGTGTTTAAGATTTGTACAAAAAAATATCCTTAGTTCTATAGCAAGATTGAGTAATTTTATGCATTTAAAATTAAAAGCAAAAACTCTTTTTTGTATATAATGAATTATCAATTTGATCAAGATTTGTTTGAATTCATACTAATTACAAAATTGGTCAATCAAATTATTCTGTATAAATTAACATGTTTTTATTTAAAGGCATATGATTTGTGTTTTACCTGGACTGAAAAGGACAATTGCTTTTAAATAAGCATACTCATGTTCATCAACTTGCAATCGAAGCATAGAATTTACAAAATCTTGCAACTTGCAAATGTGATCGGTGACTTGTTTTACTCGAGATGCAGATAACCGATCTAAAAATAAAAACACATGTATTAAAAACGCATTAATAATAGAAAATTAAATGTTAGAAAATCTAATTAACTTGAAAAATATATTAATTTGAATAAGTTGTGCTACAAGAAATTCAAATAAATTAGTTTTATATTAATAATTAAGGAGCAAGAAGTATTTAATGAGGCACAATGAGACTTGATCCTGAAACTATGCAGTTCATCTACTTTCTCTGAAGACAATAGCACTGAGCTAAATGAACTACCAAAGAGAAAAGGGAAAATGATTTCTTGCAGAGTATACTGTATTTGTAATTATTTGAAATTCTGCTAGAATATATACTGATACTTTCATTTAAAATATTTAAAACAGTTCAGGAGATTTTACAATTTCTATATTAAGGAAATTAAAAAGGAAGTAGTAAAATTTAATACATATCTAAAAAATGAACTCTCTTATTATAAAAATACAATTATTTAAAGAATATTCTAAGAAAGCATATAGTAGAACTTTTAGAAAAATATCCATTCAAAGTGCATGACTGAAGAGGTGTAAGGAAGCAGTAAATTCATGTCTCAAAAGTTTATAGTAAGCATTTCTCATACACACAAATACTCTCTAGGGTTCATCAATGATGAAAGTCGATTATACAGGTTTGGTCTATATCTTTTCTAATGTTTCTTTGGTATACTTCTCATGTGGATTTCATACATATAAGTCTTTATGTTTTGCCAGGAAAGATTCTTAATAAAAATGATGATATAAAGAATACACTTTGACTGTTTCCCTTCATGGAATTTACCCTTCATTGACGATATATTCAACTTATTTTCATAGTTGGAGCACAGTTGGTTAGCAAACAGAGTCATCCTATCTGACAGAGAGTGCCAAATTGGCAGAACAATGGGGTTGGTTACTCGAAATGGGAGTTGCAGTCAATTCAACTTTAATGTTCCCAATTTACAATTACAGGCAATTTTTGTACCACATACAAGAATGAAGTACATATAACAATTGAAAGAGTTAATTAATATCATAATTTTTACTTTTCGATCTAAAATATGTAATATTTATACTTATAATATAAAATTCAAATTTTTCTTTTCTTTTATAAACAATTTGCCATTATTGATTATGAGTTTTAAAAAAGAATTTTAAATAGTTTCATCATCTATATAAAAAGGTGTCTATTATTTAATATTGAATTTTTCATACGTTGCATGATACATGTATAAATTTTACAAATTATTTATTTATACAAATAAATAACATTGATTTTATATAAAAACTAAATAAGTGCAAATAATTAACTTTTAAAAACTTATAATAATTGTAAATATAAATTAGTAGAGTAACCATAATACTTTTAACAAATAATATTTACCTTGCTGTACACTGGTCTGCAAATGACTGATTATAGCTGTGAAAATAGTTTTTACAGACATAACTTGTGAACATTGAGCCAAACCTAATGTAAACAATTCACTCCAACAACTCCGAACTAATGTAGCCTGTACTTCTGGCCTGATTAAAAAAAAAAATTCTTTTTAGTAGTTGACATTTTTATATAACAAACCCCCAATTTAAACATATATTAATCAAAAAATCGTATCGTTAATTAAGAAAAATATCTTTGTATCTTTATAAAATTAATCAAAAATTTATAATATCGATATTTATTTAGAAAATTTTTTTTAATTTCAGGAATATCTTAAAAATCCCATATGTTTTCTGTAGTCTTTCCCATTTTAGTTTATATTACTTCTTGGACAAAATATTAAATACAAAGATTTTTACTAACTTTATAATTATTATTGGTTATATTTAGAAAATCATTAATGATATTTCTATCTATTTTCCGTATCTCCTAAATGTAATATATATATATATATATATATATATACAAGAATCAACACAGAAGGGCTGTTTTAATTATAAAAGACATTAAAATTATTAAAAACATATCTCAAAATTAATAAATGAGCATTACAAGAATGGATCCTAGTTTTATGATAAATTCTTGTACAGATTGATTTACCTGAACATTTTAAGCAAATTATTTTTCGAAAAAAATACCACAGTATTATTTTAGAGTTATAGAAATTAAATTAAATGCTGATGTTAAAACTTTCTTATATACAGGGTAGGCAGAAAAACTGACTGCTTTTTTAAATGTGATAACATAATAAATACAAATAATTCATTTTATTTATTTTGAAACTTTATAGTTTAATATGCTCTATTTGAAAAAAATAAGAAATAAAAATAAGAAATTAAGGCAATATTATGTTTAAAAAGTGACAACTAGAAAATACCATGCTTTTAGATCTACATACTTCTGGATACATCACAACTTTGCATATTTTTCGCTCTCTCTATACATATATCTAAAGTTCAGCTAAGAAACATGGTTTGCCCACGTAAACTTCTAATTTTAAATAAAACAGTTAGAAGTCGTCAGTCCGGTGATTGAGATGGCTGCACAAATATCTTCCCACAGGGAAATAAACAGTCCTCTTTTAACACTTTCAGCAAAACCCTAGCCATGTGGAAAGTTAGCCCATCTGGTACAGGTTGGTTTGACTTATGTAATTTCTGACAAGTTCTTCAGAAATACACTGTATCATACTGCATTAATTATACAGTCTGTTTATTTTCCTCAAAGAAATATAGGCCGATTATCCAAACTTTGACACTTAATACACACCAAATTGTAATCTGTTAAAGCATAATGCATAACATTCCATGGCTCCATAGCACTTGGAATATACATAATCACAATTTCTCTCAATGTCATGAATTAACTAAAAAAATCATCTGTTTTGGGGAATTTATACATATAAATTTTCATTAATTACATATTTGAAACTGCAATGCTACATGAATGAAAATAGGTTCTTTTGTATTTATTATGTTATTTAAAAAAATGCATTGCTGGTATGTCAGGTATTCTGTCTCATCTTATAATAAACATATAACTACTGATTTGTTAATATAAAAACCTATCAATATAAAAAATATAATTAAGTTATTAAATTTATTATAGATATTGTTAATTTTACAATATCAAAAGTGTTTCTAAATATCATCATAAATATAATTCCTTTTCGTTTTCTTCTACTTACTGAAGTAGTTGGAAAGCAGGTATTGATCTGGCCCAATGAACTGAAAGAAATAAAAGCCTAGAACCACTTTCAAAATATAGTGGACGTTGAGGTAAGATGATCCTGGATTTGGAGTGGTTAGATGAAATGCTACATGAGAGTCTAGAAGTAATGGACCTATGAAATGAAATAATTTTTTTAACACAAGCTAAATTTCTTATATATTATATAAATAAAAAAATAGTGAAAGCAAAATTTTAACATAAAAATCTGTATAATAAATTTCCTATGCAAATGAGAAAAAGCAAACAAAATTATTTTTCTAATAAAAGTACAAAATTCAAAAGAAAAAAAAATTCATTATCAAAATGCAATGATCAAACAAAAAGTGTAAATAGCATAGGTGGAAAATATTTCAGATATTATTAATCCCTAATTGTCTTCTTCCCTCCTCACACTGGTTTCGCTTCTAACAAATAGCTGACTAATAAAGCAGCGCATAATTTATCATTGCAGTATTTCCCTGAATCTGTAAATTTTTTTGTTTTATATGAATATTAATAATTTAAATCTCACATAAATTACAAAAGTTACATGCGATGAATATGAAACAGCAATTAACAATAACATTTCTAATTTGAAATTTCTCTCAACCAGTCTTGAATGAAATAACACTGTGGTGGTATATATTATTATAGATTATTATTACATAAAAAAAATAAGTAGAACAGACAACCGAAATGAAATAATTTGCATAAAAGATTAGCTGGATACAGAGCTGCTAACTGATCATAATATTTACCAATGTCTTTTTAACTTCAGTGCATTGTAAAATAATAATAAATTTTCACAGACTATACTAGAAAAGTTCTATTTACTATTTGATTCAAATGGAGGATATAAAACTGAATTAAGCATCAAATAACAAAGCTACAAAATACCAAATACTTAGAAAATACGAGATAAAACTTTAAAGAATTTATGATAGAAAAATCCACACATAAAAAATCATAAAACTCACCATCGAATTCAAATAATGAATCGGTTTCAGGATCCATATGTAAAGACAGTTGGTCAGAACAACCACCTGCTACCTAAAATATAAGGAGTTCGAGTTTTTATAATTATGTACTTATAGACACTATGTAACCAAATATAACTGAAGCTCTAGCTAAACACAGTTATCAAAGTTATACTACTTGGTATTATATAATTTATTTTTCAGTAAGTTATTACATAGTAATATGCATTTTATCTTTAACATTTGTCAAGTTGCATTTATATATTAATATATAGATTACATAGATTTTTAAAATGTCTTAATAAAAGTATTGCTTTTTTTCAAAAGAAGTTTGTAAATAACCTGATGTATATTAATTAACTTTAGGAAATATTAAATAAGTAATTATTATGTAAACTATTATTTGTTAACTTAACTATCACAGATATAAAAATTGAAATTAAAACTTCTATAAATTTTAGTTCTTAAAATGTAAAAAAAAAAATATTAAACTGGATATCCAAAATATAAAACTATCAATAGGATTTACAGAAATAAATATGGTGAATGATAGATTTTTTTCCAATTTTGTGTATTTACTCAAATAAAGCATAAATTACCGTTATATGCAATGAATAGATCTTTACTATTAGATTAGCTATTCCGTTGAATACACGAATAAGAAGGATATAAAAATATGTTAAAGAAATTTGCATTTTCATATAGTCCTTAATTTCATTAAATTATATTTAGTAAAAATAACTTCTTACAATAACATGTAAAATACAAAACAATTTAATATTTTATAACCATAGTTCACCAACATGGAAGTGATACAATTCCAAGTTATATGAAACATGGAATTGTATCACTTTTCTTCATATAAAACATATCTTTTTAGGCAATCCACAAAAGGATCATAGTTTGTTGACATTTATTTAGTTACATTTCTTCAAATGAGATTAGAATATTCCTAAATTTTTCAGACTCCTTAAATTCTTTAGAATGAAGTTATCTATGTTTAAATGTAACATTCTTTCTATAAAATGAAGGCATTTGCTGTGATCATTACATATGAATATTATAAAAAATCATTAAAAAATAAAAGACAAATAATAACTACAAAAATTAACCAAATAATGAGGTGTTTCGTCTCTGGCCCTTATGCAAGCCTCTGTCCAGTTTGCTATTCATTTGTAAAATGTGTATATGCATTACTGTGTATTTCTTGTAAAACTCTAAATAATAGGCAACATCCAGAGACAGTTGCTCATCAAACCCCAAAACATGTTGTATCGGAAATAAATATGCTGATTTAGTTATCCAGTGAAATGTTTTGAAAAGCACAAAGATATTCATAAGGAATAGTTTCCAAAAAGCCTGGCATTATCTTTTGAAATGTACGTCCGAAATGCCTCGAAAGAAAAGATAATTCAGTGGGTGCAGAATATCATTAATGTACCGCCATGTTGTGAGTATGTAATAGATGGTAGACAATAGGGTTCAGTTATAATATGTAATGACATGCCTGACTTTGTTCGGTTTTGAGGTAAGTGAATATCAGGTTTGAGCATGTATGCAAGGTATTAGTACAGTCAAAATGTATATATGGAATTCAATTTGTTAGAAATATGTGCCCAAGAATTTGAATTTCTACTCTTTTTACAGACAATCTAGATGTTGAGTAAAAAATATTAGTTTATGAAATTTCATTACAATCAGATTATGCTTTCTTAGTGTGTTTCTCATTTTTTCCGTCTTTTAGAGTGTATATTGGATGCTTATATAGCAATCAAAACTCTTTATAGAATCTTTGTTTTAAATAGCATAAAAAATGTATTTAATTTCAAATTAAATTAAGCAAAATCTGCAAAACTATCTTCTGCAATAGCATCATTTCTTAAGTTATGGTATTAATAATGCATGTTTTAAAACTAAATTTTTAATTAATTTCAAATGTAAAATTAACAGAAATTTAAACATATTTTAATAATTACTTTTTGAACAGTTTATTATAAACATATTTAGAATAGTACACAAATAGAATTAATAAAAAGACAGAATTCATGGAATTTCTAAAATGAACAAATTTATAAGAAATTCTAATTTTTTAATTATAAAATGTTTACTTATAATGTACAAGAAAAATGATCACCTTAACCATTGTGTCAAAAGCTTTGGATATGACGTTGCTATTATCTTTTGACAACAATCTGTTATGGGACTCCCCATTGACAGTGACTAGTGAAGCATCGCAGTGACTCTGGTCTCCAGGGCTTTGTTTCATTGCAACTAATGAAGTTACTACATTAGCTAATGTACTTAAGTCTAAAAAGAAAAAAAGTTATCTTTATGAATAAATACTATAATGAAAAGTAGAAGCAAATTCATATATTTATTTATAAAAATTGCAATGAATTACAAATTTAAATATTTTCAAGGTGAATGCAAAGATGCCAATATTAAGTAAGATTTCTTAGTAGTATCTCAGACAATTTTCTGTAGTTTTTGTCAGTATAAGGAGAAAAGCAGCATATAAGGGGCAAACATACACATTTGCTTTCAAATAAAAAAAACCCATCACCATTCCCCATGAAATTTTAAATCAACAGAGATACAAATCTGTAGTTACAACTTATTTATATTATAAAATAACTTAGCAAAGTTTTTTAAAAATTAAAAAGAAGTTTTTGTTGAAATAGTATTAATTCTATTAACAATGAAATTATTTATTTTTACTAGATTTAATATAGAAAAAAAAAAAAAAGCTTCTTGAAAATTTATAATAAAAGTGTATATATATATATACCAACACTAAATTTTATCCATTTAACTCCATGTTCCTTTAAGTAAAGACCTCCAAAGTAACAGTTATTTTCATAACAAAGGATTTAACAGTGACACTACTATTTACTTAAGCAAATTATTGAATAAGATTGAGTAGTATTACTTTCTTAATTATTAAAAAAAGATTTAATTTTCTACTTTTTATAGAAAATAGTGATATTTTCTCAAAATGTATGGAAATTATTTAACGGTGTAAAACTGAAAAGTAATACACAAAATTGTCTTTTATTTATAAAATTCCATAGATATATACTATTCTTTTTCTATAATCTGTAATTAATATAAAATTTTTGATATTTGCGGTAGTAATTACGTAGTAGTAGGCATCTTGGTGAATATAGAACACAAGGCATTTTAATAAGTAGATTGAAAAAAAATAATTTCTATTGCTTTTTTTTTCTTAAAATATCAATTGAATACAGTAATTATTATTTTCTAATAAATAAATGATAATATTTTGTACAGATTAATCACAATATTTACTTAATATTGTGCTCAGTGGCACTGAGCAGAGAATGACATTTTGAATGAACAGGAATGTTACGAATAAAATGCATAAAAAAAAGTTAATTTAGAAAATTTGTAGCTTCTTATAATGTAAAACATATTCTCTAGTTCATATATAAATGGAAATATGTCTATATGATCAATAATTAAAAGATAATGGCATTTAATCTATTATAAATCACTAAATAAAATGTATTTTTATGAGACACTAACAATGTATACACTAAGCATATATTAATAACAGATAAATAAAGATCATATTGAATACTTATACCACAAATAACATATTAAATTCCTCATATTATATATAAAGAAAAATCAAATAGTTTTTAGAAAAAAAATTAATTACCTGATTTTCCAACATTCATGTTTCTGGTATCCTATAAAAAATATTTACATTCAATACATGTTTTCCATTTAAATATAATACACACGAATTTTTTTTTTACATTGTGACAAGCTTAGATACATAAAGTTACAAAAATGCATTTAAACTCTAACAACAATTGATATTTTGAGCCATATAAAAAACAAAAAAATATAAAAAATTATGAAACAAATTTTAAGTAAAAAACATATTCTTATAATTATGTTCCATCATTCAGTTCAGATAAAAATTCAACTACACAATAATGTAATAACAATATTTTTTTCCAGACATTTTCATCATCATATGATCTTTATGCATGTCTTAACATTTCATACAATTTGCAAATGCCATAATGCAGCCCTTTCTTATGGCATAAAGATTAATTGTCTGTATTTGCCAGCTGTACTAGAACAACAACAATATTAATAAAAATAAA
This sequence comes from Caerostris extrusa, assembly GCA_021605095.1. Classification (NCBI taxonomy): domain Eukaryota; kingdom Metazoa; phylum Arthropoda; class Arachnida; order Araneae; family Araneidae; genus Caerostris; species Caerostris extrusa. The sequence goes on along the minus strand of BPLR01020356.1, from coordinate 10,281 downwards.
TAATATTACATAAAAAGAAGATATAGTTATTTAAATAACATGTAAATTTTTCTAAGAAATAAGTTGAAATAATTCTCTCATTAATTAAACTGTATCTATATATCCCAAAATCTTTACAGTAAAAATTGATGCCTGGAATGAATTAGGGAAAGGCATATTTAAAATAAATTTTTATCATCAAGGTATTTGTATATTATGAGAATGTCAAGAATCAAATATAATTTTTTATGAACAACTCTAACCAGGATAAAAAAAAATTGCTTGACATTTCTGCATATAAAATTTTAAACCACACAAGGCAGAGCATTATAATAAACCCAAGACTGATTCTAAACTTCATTATAAATACATATGAATGAATGAATGAATTTTTTCTCTTACAAGTATTTATAAACATAAATTTTTGATATAAATTCAATATGCTTTAAAAATAAGAAGCATTGTAAGAATTTTGCTTTTTACTGTGTAGCGACACCTATTGATGGAAAATGGAATACACATTGAACGACTTCTACTTTCACTGTTAAAAAAGGGAATTTCCCCGCTAGAATGAAAACAGAACGTAATTGGTATTATGTAGTTGGCTTTAGAAGAAATGGAATAAAGATGTAAATGTGAAAATTGATTATCGTCTTTTATTTTGCCGTCTGGATTTTAATAACACTACGCAACCTTTACAAAGCCGCCACATACTTGGTGACCCGTGAATTGTTTGCAAACTGTGATTTATTTACAAAATGACTGAAACAAATGGATCGGCGAAAAAAGATGAAGTAGCGCGGGTAAGTGTCAAAATACCTCCTTTTTGGGCAGAAAAACCAGAAATATGGTTCTTTCAAGTTGAAGCACAGTTTTCAATTTGTGGAATAACAGCCGAGGATACAAAATTCAACTACTTAGTTTCGCAATTAGAACCGAAATTTGTTGAAAGTTTGTGGGACATTATAAGTGATGATAATAGAACAAAATACACCGCTGCAAAAGAACGTTTGCTGAATACTTTTAAAAGAAAGCGAAAATAAGCGCCTTCAGAGACTACTTACAGGACTTGGGGAGATCTTAAACCCAGTCAACTTTTACAAAAAATGAGAAACCTGGCTACTGATGAAATTACTGACAAAGTGCTAACAACATTATTTCTACAAAAAATGCCTGATTCCGTGCGGAATATTTTACTAGTTAGTGATGAAGGAATTGAGAAACTGGCATTAATGGCGGATCGTATTCTTGAAATGCAACCAAAACAAGAACTTTACTGCGTAAGCAATGATGATTTTTAATAACACTATGCAACCTTTACAAAGCCGCCACAACAGAAATAATAAATTATTGTAGTTTTCTCCAAAGGAATGAAAAAAATAGTTGTATTCATTTACTAAATTAGTAAACAATAACAATAATTAGACCTGCTTAATTATGCAAGATTCTTTCTATACACATTGAAAACATCATTGAAAAAGATTTTTTTTTTTTTTTTGTTCTAATGCAGCTGGCAAACACTTAAACAGCTTGGTCTTTGGATGCCTTAAGGCAAGCGCTGCACAGATGTACTCACTTTGCATTACCCAGGGGGTGCGTGTAACTTGAAGATAAGTCACGGAGTAACAATGCCCCCGCAACGCTTACGGCTTAAAGTGGATTCGAACCACTACAACACCCATGGGCAAAGCCGGGATTTGAACCGATACCTGTGGTACCGAACGCCAGAGCGCTAGCCATTCGGCCATCAGGTCCCTACATTGATTGAAAAAGAAGAAACTAAGAAAGCATTGCAAATCAAAATATTAACAGAGATTAAAATAGATGCATAAATATGCAAAATTAATTGAAGGAGGAGGACTTCAAAGTAGTTATAAAACAGTGTCTTTCACAGAATGTACCTTTCTTCTGCAGAATAAAAGATAATGACTATCCATAAAAGGAAGAAAATTTAATTACGAAATGGAACCTTGAATTTTGTCTGTAATTCATATTTGGGGGGATGGATACTGAAGAAGACAAACCTTATCAGAGCTGAATGTTGGCAAAGCAGCAAGAGGAGATCGAAAATCTTTACGTACATAAATTCTTTGAGAGCTTGCTGCCATAGGAGGTGTAATGGTTTTATCCCCGGTATCTGCTGGCTTCCTTTCAGACTGGACAGCTATTGATAAAAATTTAAGCTCAATTAAATTATTTACAAAAAATATGAAATTGAAACATACTTACATTAACTGAAGTCAAAAGTGACTATAAAAAGATGGAAGGTGGGAGAGCTTTCACTTTTTATTTAATTTAATATATCCATGACTTTTATTTGATAAATTAACTTTCTTTTCTTAAAATAACAGTTTCAAACAGAAAATCAGGGGTATAATACAATAGCAATAATTTAATCTCTCTCTCTTTTTTTACAAATTATTAACAATAAAGGCAATCTATTCTATGAATTAAACAGATAATAATTTAGAAAGTGGAAATTTTTAGATTTCTTATAAATAAAAAACAAATAATATTAAAATGATCATATTCAATAAAGCTATAAATAATGACATTTTTAATAAGTTATTTTAAAAACATATTTTGAAATGTTGCACTATTCTTAAAAATAATAATAAATATATAAGGACAGTATCCATTTAATTATTTACAAACGAAATTTTGGAAAATGTTACATGTCGAATTTTGCTGAGAAAATAGGATGGTCATATGTTTTGTTTATTTAACATATTTTTAGTATGTAAAGTAGTTTATCAAGAACCAAATTTTGAAATTCTTTTTAAATACTTCAAATACATTTCATTTTATAGTGATTTTCATTAATTACTCAAATTTTTAACATTATTATATATATACAAATACATTTTTAAGATCTGATAAAAAAAAAAAAAAAACTAGTGTTTTAGTTATCAAAGATTTCTGTTGCCTTTTCTTAAAATTTCAGTTTTGGCAACACAAATAGTTAAATAAATGAAAAGAAGAAAGTCCTATAAACTTACAATCTGCACGCATGCCCATGCTAAGGCACTTTTGAAGACGGCAATATTGACACCGGTTACGATGATGCTTAGTAACTTCACAATCTCGATTTCCCCTACAAGCATAGCCAAGCTGCTTACGGATGCTCCTTTTGAAAAACCCTTTGCATCCTTCACAACTGACAGCTCCGTAGTGCCGTCCTGTAAAAAAACATTTTTTCAATTAATAAAATGTATTCATTTTAATTAAGATATATTTTAAAAATTCAGTTCATGAAACAATATAATTTAAAGCAAAATAATGCTTTAACATCAGTTCACACCTTTGATCTTTAGTCGGTATGTTTAACTTCAAATGCCTCCAGTCATCAATTATTAGTGAATGTTACAAATTAAAAAATGTATTTAAAATGCCATGATTTATTAGTGAATGTTACAAATTAAAAATGTAAATAAGGAAATGCTTAATAGTGATTTTTCATTTAGAATAATAATTTTGTGTTGTTAATAGGACATAACATTATGTTTCATGTAAGGCGAAAATGGTGGTGTTAATTGTTATTAATGTTGTTTTTATGTGATGATCTTTATAAAGGTAAAAAAAGACTTTTATTGACTCGATAAAACCTTGTAAAAGAAACAAATTTTAAAATTTGAACATTTTATTTAAAATTAATTTCGTTTCCAAAAAAAAAAAAAAAAAAAATTTTTTTTTTTGGTTTTATTTCTTGAAGAAACAGAATTAACAAATACATGTACTGACTTTAAAAAATAATGAAAATATATGAAAAAAGTCCGATTACAAACCAAAAATAAGTACATTTTCATAAAAATGACTCAGTAAATATAAAAAGTAGAACATGATATGCAAATTAGTAGTGATGTTTGTTAACATTATGGGACACGAGGCCAAAAAACTGGCTTTAAAAGCGTCTGCAATTTCTTCAAGTAGAAACTACGCAGTGAAATTTCAAGATAGCCATGTTTTAGACATGAATACAACGACATGCATTTATCTGAAGAATTACGATGGCAAGCCATTGGACGAATAGTAGTGGGTCAAAGTAAATTCTATGTAGCAAGAGAGTTGAATGTAAACCCTTCTGTAATTCACAGACTGCGAAATACATTTCTAAAAACAGAACTGTTACACCAAATCATCTTAGATCTTCTCTTGTAGCAGCCATTGGAAGATCATCTGTGCAAAGGATGCTTCATAAAGAATGGCTGTATACAAAAACGTCCAGTATTACGCACACTCCTCACACAACGCCACCGACATTAAAAGTTTAATTGAGCATGTATACATATCAGTTGGAGTACAAGTTAATGGAGGTCTGAACTCTTGATGTTATTATTACAGTCATATCCATGAAAGAGACAGATGTTGATAGGTCCAGATTATGTGTGTGGACAGGTATCTCTTTGGACCCTGCATTGACATGTATATCGTCCCAAAAGGCATTGTTATTTCTCAGTTATATAGAGATTACATTCTTGACCCCATTGTAATAGGTGACTTCTTTATCCTACAAGGCGATGATAATCTTAGACCAGATCTCGGTTGGTAAAGAATATTTCGTTTAATCCTCTGGTTTTCCTCTACAAACCTTCATAGACTTCGAACTGCCTTTATACAGCAAAGGGCTTTGCTATCAATAGATTTCATAAAAACCATCATTTTAAATTACTATCGTGACTATATAGCTGTTAGAAATGATCACGTTCTATATTGAAGCTTATCACACACACGTTCAACTCGGATATATTTTTTTTCGGTTATGTTTCCATTTTAGGTATTTTCAAGACAAAAAAATGAGTCTATTGTTTTTCTTGTAAATTTAATTTGTGAAACACTCGTTGGATAATGTTTTTGTGAATTTAATTAAATTGCAATGCTTAGAAATTTCATAATCATAATTTTTCTGATTATTTTTTAATTTTTGTAAACTAGTGAATTATAACCATAAACTGAATTTTATTTTATCATCACATCAATCAACTTTGGGGTGACAGTACAAACTATTATCCCTTAGATAAGAAAAAGATGTGCAAAGATAATGATTAAAAAAAATAATTCTAAAAGTACACCTAAACCTCTATGTACAGGATAAATACATTCCAAAAATTATGCGTAAAAGAACTACATGAAAACTTCTCAACATTACATTACTCATTTGAGGGAAAAATTAATTTTTAAAATACTGGCTGGTTCAGGATCTTCTTAAAAAAAAAAGAATATTCTAAAACTCATAAAATTCTCCAAATTTTCTTGAATTACAGATTTTTCACATTTTAGGTTTTGAGTTGGTAGTGTAAAAATCCATAAAAATAGCAAAAAAATTATTTTGGTACTCAATTCATCTAAAAATGTGCATAAAAAGAGATTTAGACGTGTTCAAAACATCAATATTGCTAGATATGTTAAGGTAGAAGTGAGAATTGCAAGACTAGAAAGAGTGTAGTTATCATTATTTGAACAAAAATTTAGTTGATTAATTTAAGCTTTAATCATATATTTGGTATGATTTACTAGCGTACAGAAGAAACTTTTTTAAACGTTTGTAGCACATTTATTTTGACTGAATAAATCCTAGGTCCGTTTGAATCACTACATTGAATCGGAGCATTAATCATGATTTAAAAATTTTGTTTCGCAAAATTTGGATATATATATATATATATTAATTTGTTTTTCTTCCATTCCCCTCATATAATAGAAAAGGACTATCGATTTCTACAAAACGACTTTATTGAATAAAGACAGGAGTCACACAAGTGAGATTCCAATGTTCTAACGCACATTGACACTGGATTGTGGACGAATCATACTTCTATTTATGTATCATGCGAACTGTGTTCAGAGACCAATTCAGCTCGGAGGTGGCAGTGAGATTGTTTGAGTGTATTTCAGCAGTTGGCGTTAGACCACTAATGCAAAACAAAACTCTAATGAATGTGGACTATATTCGCATTCCGAAAGACCATCGTGACTAATGTGGATTTTCTGAGAAGAGACGCTCCTCTTTAACTAATCTTTCGACTAAGATGGCAATACCGTGTATCGTTAAGATGTGTTCAGGATTGGTTCGCAGAAATATACAGTTGATGTCCCACACCTCCTATGGCCAGTCATTTCGACTGAACTTAATGCAAACGAAGAAAATTTGGGAAGCTTTGGAATTTGATGTCAAGAGGTGTGTTGCACGTCCCCAGTTACTAGTGGAATTGATTGCTAGATGGCCGAAAATTACTATAAATGTTATCCGGGACTTTCTTGACAGCATATTTCTTAAAATCAAGCTGTGATCAGAGTATATGGAGGTGTAACTAGGTATTAAATTTAATAAAACCTGATTTCATACTATTTTGTCCAGATTGTATATGAAGTAAAACAAATTTTTTTCTCTGTGTAGTAAAATAAAATAAAATAAAAACACATTTTTGTTAAAAGTTGCATCAAAATAAAAAAATTATTCTAACTTTAGTTGAAAACAAAACAAAAATTAATTATAAAATAGAAATTTCGCAAATGTTATTTTATTTATTATTTGAAAATATTTTTAAAGTAATCGTTTAGTTAGAAAGTTTTAACTTTTTTTCAAATGAATAAAATTTTACTGACATTGTTGGCTCCAGAAATTTTCCTATTTGTACGTGTTGTGACTTGTTTATATTTAATTATTTTAATTTTAATTTTTTATAAGTTTAGTTACAGGCTTAAACATTTTTATCAATTAAAATGTTTTAACTAAAAGGGTATGTAATAATTTTGAAATAATATTTAAAATAACAGCAAAGTAAAATTGGAAAATAAAAAATAAATAAAAAGAAATTTTTAATATATATTTAAGCAATTAATTATTATATCTTTATTTCTTTAAGAAATTTGAAAGTGATAAGAAAGTAAATATGAAAAGAAATTTGTTTGTGATAAAATATATCAGAATGTAAATCTACATAGAAAAATATATGTAATACAGAATGGTCGTTGCTAGTATAGATTTAGCAAAGTGAATGTAAACAGCAGAAGAGAGCATATAAAGTGAAAATGAAAAGAGTAATACATAGCTTCAAGCAATTGTAGTGATTTACGAACGCATATTCCATCACGAAAGGTAAGGGAATATATGTCGAGAATTGCGTCCAGACTTCGGAGAATTTACGCAGTTTTTATGTGTCATTCGCTTTCAGATCTGGACATAGATAAAAATTTACTACACATAGTCGATTAACTGTTGAGGTTCGTTCCCACCGAGGCGTGAGGCGTTGACCAATCACTAGTCTCACAGCGTTCGCCTGAAACCGGTTGAAATCCACCGCTTCAAGTTGACCAACTTTCAACTCTTAAATGCTTGCGCATCATGTGACTTGGATTGAGCCAATAGTAGATCTGCCATCTAGTAGAAGTAACTGGAACTTCACTGTGGCGTAAAGAGATTTCTAAAGCTTCGGTGTGAACGGGTCGAAAGAATTTTCTTCCTGCCGCGTGACGCGTCGCCGCCTCATGCCTCGGTGGAACGAGCCTTTATGGATAATAGGGCTTCAATAAGTAAATCAGGGCTAGTTTTAAAAACATGAGCAGGACAATTTGCTGGTCTCATTTTTTGATATAATTTTGTAACGGTAAACATTAAAAACGATTTGCAAAATACATGAATATGGAAAATATCAGTCATTATATATTGTGCGTTAATATCACATTTACTATATTGATTTGTTATTCTCGATTTTGGGAGATAAAGTCAAAATATTCATTTACAATTTAACCAAGTTTTTGAGATAGATAGTTATGATCAATTATATTACGAAAAAAAACATTTTAAGATTATCTTCAATGTTTTTCAACCAAAATGGAAAAAAAAAAAGAAAGAAAGCTCACCTGAAGCTTTATCGCCACATACAACACAGAGTTCGTTAAATTTTCTATCTCCCCCATTCTTCAGTAAAGGTTCTTCATCTCTCATTCTTGTTAATTGTTCAGCAGTTTGCCACTCTTTGACTTTAGTAGCCCAGTCAGAACTACAAGAGCTGCTTTTGCCACAAAGGGAGAGTCCAGAGCCCAAATCCAGTGGACCTGGACCTGTGGTAAGTTTTAAAACATCACTTATACCACCTGTAGAAAGAAACAGACGAATTAGTATTAAATGAACAGATGAATTTGTATTAAACGAACAGATGAACCAATATTAAAAACAGATGGACTAGTATTAAAGAACAATGAATTAGTATTAAATGAACAAATGCTCTAGTATTAAATGGACTAATGAACTAGTATTAAAAAATGTTGTTTGCAAATTTGTGTTATGTATTTCTTTCTTAATAAACAGAAATCCATCGTAGTTCAAATAATAACTTAATATTTATATAACATCTTGTTATATAAATTTTTGAAACAGAAATTTCATATATTATGAAATTTAGCGTAAATGAAAAACTTAGTCTTAAAAAAATTTAAGTCAGATTGTAGTTTATATAATAGATTAATGTGCATATTACATTAAACAATTTCTTATGTTGATCACATAAATTAATTCTTTTTAAATTTTAATACTTTCTTAACATTTGAAAAATCAGGAGGATTTAATCTTTTAAATTTTTTAACATTATAAATGGGAAATATTGATAAAAATTTTAGAATTAAAGGATCTGTGAAAAACAAATGAAATAAATTTTAAGAGGTATTTCTTATTGTAACGAAACATGATTGATAAATGATTAACATAATTAAACGCTAATATTTCTAAAAAAATCATTGTAACAAGTCATTCCATAAAAATCCTTATAGAATTCATGGTAATTTAAAAGTATTCGCTTTGTAAAGAAATAAGGTTATTTTTTATCATCGAAATAACAATACCTGACAAGAAATTTTTGTTTCTTGAAATAAAGTTAATCTACGTAATAAAATGCTTTTACAGTATAATCTTTATTACCATATCATGTTTCTCGAATTTTTTTTTTTAAACCAATGCTAAAAACACAAATAATTTTCACTAATATTTCAAAGTACTGCAAGAATAGCCAAAGATAATTATACCCTGAAAACAAATTCTTCTATTCCAATAGAACTAATGATGCTGAAAACTTTAAGTGGTTAGAAGAAATATTTTATCTATTATCAATTCTGATGTGATTCAAAAATTATATTAATATAATATTTTATACATTTATTTTTAATTTAGCTGTATTTAATTTTCTGATGTTTCTCAATAATCCAAACTAGAAATATAAACAAATAAGAAAATTTATAGTTAAGATAAATCTACATAAAATTTTACTTAAAATGTAAACATTATTCCAATGCCATAACAAGAGTATATAAGAGACAAGAGTAATTAAAAGTTATTAACTGAAATATGTTAGTGAATTATGTATAGTTGATTGTATTTTGGCGTTTTTAGGAATTGTCAAATGATTTAAAAAAATCAACAATTTCAAATGACAATAATAGTGAATTTCTCCAATTAAAAAAGCATATCACTGAAGCAAAAAAAAAAAAAAAAAAAATGTGTCATATTTTGAGAGAGGATTAATACAAAGGGATTTTTATTGGAACAACACATTATTATTATTTATAAGACCCTTCTTCCTTTACCAATTTCTATATAGTGATTCGTTTTGTCGCTCTACTGTCATTTAGTGCAATTTTAATTTTAATCTCCTACGAATTTTAAAAAACAGCACCGTTGTTTGAAGCAGCACGGTCAAATTTGGTCCTTGTGCAATAAAAGTAAAACCAACCAACCAAACATCTTTCATTCAATAAACATTTATAGCAAAAGTAGGGCAATAACAAATACTGGATACTAATATAACTTGAGTTGTGACTTTTTTGTCCATAAAAAATTTAAATAAGCTGAATAAAACACGAAGGAACAACATTGGGATGTTGCAGTCAATAAAACAATTTAAGCAAACTTTGGAATACAGATTAAAGTGACCACTTTTTTTTTCATCCCCACAAAAAAAGACATCCGCTGATTTGATAGCTGTTTAGCTTACCAAAGTCGAACTCTTATTTCTATGTAAATTTTATTTCCCCATTAACAAACTCAAACTCAGTTGAACATGCAACAAATTAAAGCTTATTGAATCTTATATGTTTCTGAAGAACAAATTTGCTTATATATCCTTGGTGTTGATTTCAACAGATATGAAGGACATTTCTTGGTAGGATTTCTTAAGATGTACTTTATAATAACATTTTTGTTTTTTCACATTTATTCTTTTGAATCGCTAATCACAACATATTCATGGCAGAAAAGATCATTTTGTGCACTGGAGCTTAAGTGACCGGCAAACATAATAGCAATACGTAACT